>JAVHNH010000131.1:0-10674 GCA_034783935.1 Desmognathus catahoula
CCCAAACAGAATCCATACTCCTCCTCGGTGTGATGAAGCAGCGTTAGACGGAGTTAGACAGAGTTGAGTGTGGAGGTCTTTGGCCGTCTTGAGGCGTGTGGTCCAACGTGCGGTGCAGTGAGAAAAGGTCCTGAGCGGTGGTACCGATGACAGAGAGAACAGAGAACAGAGAAGAACAGAGAAGAACGACTGAGTGAACCAAAGTCTCTGTGCCTACCTGTGCGTGCTGTGTACTCCACTCGCTGTGTCGAGGGCTGGCAGCAACCCCCCCTGCCTGGCCTGCTTGGCCCCCCGGCCCCCTGGCCCTAGGGTTCCACGGCCTTAGGGTTCTGCAGCCTCAGGATTTTGTGAGCCTTGGGGGTGTGGGCGTGCGGGCTTGGCTGAGAGACGGGACGCTATTCCCGAAAACTACAACGCCCAGCATCCCATGCGGCAATCAC
Organism: Desmognathus catahoula; assembly: GCA_034783935.1. Classification (NCBI taxonomy): domain Eukaryota; kingdom Metazoa; phylum Chordata; class Amphibia; order Caudata; family Plethodontidae; genus Desmognathus; species Desmognathus catahoula. The sequence continues at coordinate 441 of JAVHNH010000131.1, forward strand.
GTCACGTCACATCGCACGGCTGTACGGCAATCAAGGGAAAATCATTGATAAGCTGGGGACGCCTGAGCGGTGAGCGAAGCGGTGTGATGAAGCAGCGTTAGACAGAGTTGAGTGTGGAGGTCTTTGGCCGTCTTCGGCCGCGCAGGTTAGCTCCCAGTGTACTCTTTAGTCGTGAAATCTACCTTGAAACTACCGGGAAGTCCAGCATGTTTTAGGGACTGATCTCATAACGCAGGTACTTTATACTTTTCGATTTAACTATACCAGCTCTACAGCGCCAGAGTCAGACTCAAATTATCGTGTCTGAGACTAGGATTGGCTAATTCATTGTCCTTGCTGAATCCACCTCCCGATTTAATATCCATCATCTGCCACTGCCACTGCCATCTACCACCTGTGAGGAATATTGCAGTATACTGCAGAACTTTATTTTTCCTCACAATTTCTACTGGAAAAATATTTATTGGCGTCTGGACTGTGCTGGTTGTGCTGCAAGTTGTTGCCTATGACTGGCAATTAATTATTAACTACTACCATTGCTAGCATTGCCATATGATACAGACAATACTGTTATTTTTTTTTTTTTTTACAGATTGACATTGACTAATTATTACGTATTATTGATCACTCTTGAAGTGAGTTAACGCTAATATTGCACTTTATTGCACTTTATTATACTTGCTGCTTTTTCTACTTTTCTACTTTTGATATTCTTGATGTGCATCATTTTTATGGTGCCTTTGTGATTAAGCTACTAAGATTTGCTATATTTGTTACATCTAATTATGGCTATATATTAACTCTGCATTATTCTGCATTTTTTCCCAGAGGAGTGTTACCTTATTTTAACATTTGCTACTTTTAGGGAGTGCCATTAGCATCAACATTTTCTGCACTTTTTCGCGCATTTGCACTTTACGGTTTCTTACTGTACTGTACTGTACTGTACCTTATTGATATCCTAGCACTTTATCCCACTTTATCCCATATCCCATATCCCATATCCCAATTCCTTACCTAATTCCTTATCTATTTTTACTAGTTCATAAGACTGTGCCCCTTAAAAGATTGTTTGCATTGTGTACCTCATATGCTATTGTACCTCGGAGTGGAGTTTACTGCTGTCTAGCTTTAATTGCTTTTCTGATTCATTTGGATTTTGGAATTTGGAATTATAGCATTTTTGTAAGCTGACCTGAAAATTCCCTATTATTCACGGTTACTAAAAATTATTTAAAATTATTTGTTTACAGCAGTAGAGAAAGTATTCATTCCAGCAATTTTTTTTTTTTTTTTTTTTAGCAGCTGACGTGAGATTAGTCTTAGTAGTCGACCGCATATATTACATTATCTGAAAAGGTGCGTGTGTACTAAAAGACGGTCAACTCAGTACTTCTCACAGCAGTAAGCTGCAAATTCTTTTTTTTTTTTCCCAGCTGCTAATAGTAGGCTGCTCTACTGCTCTACTGCATCCCGCTAATTGTACTGATAAGCAGCTGACGTGAGATTGTCTCACAGCAGTAGGCTGCTCATTCATGGTTTGAGACCCGTGATACATTTCATCAAGATACTGGTCACAACTGCTTGAGATGTGTAGTGAGCAGCTGACGTGAGATTCCTTACAGCAGTAAGCCATATAAGTGTCTCTTTTTGATAAACTACACTGAAAAATAACGGCTGACGTGAGGTCTTCTCACAGCAGTAGGCTGCTTTGCTCACTTCTTGACAGGTACTAATTGCTGCTCAAGTCATTAGTGTTTAATGTGTAGTAAGCAGCTGACGTGAGATTCCTTACAGCAATAAGCCGCACAATTGCTTCTCTGGTAACTGCATTGATAAAACGGCTGACGTAAGGCTTTCCCACAGCAGTAGGCTGCTTTACTCACTTTTTAAAACCAGCGGTATATTTATATGTTCCTAATGGGACTAATTGCTGTTTAAGTAATTGGTGGGTAGAGAGCAGAGAGCAACTGATGCGAGTCTCTTTACAGCAGTAAATTGCTGCTTAAGTAATTGGTGGGTAGAGAGCAGAGTGCAGCTGATGCGAGTCTCTTTACAGCAGTAAACCACGTACCTGTTTTTTTTTTTTCTTGAAGTTGCTGGATTGTTACTATTTTCTAATTATATGGTTGGCACCTATGCAACTATCTGAAGTCTATCTGAAGTCAGATTTTAATATGTGGCGAAAAGCAGCAGTAAACTGATTACTAATCTAATGAGAGTTGATAAGGTCCTCTTTTGATTTACTGATTACAAATCCCCTAGGTTATGAGACCTGTTCCTTGTTTGTTAAAACTCTCAACACTTGCTGTTATTGGGAAAAGACTGGTTTTGTGATCCTTCACTTGTAGATCATATGCTATATTATTACCATACTATATAGATGGTTCCAACTTAGAAGCCTATATGAGGTGAAAGGCAACAGTAAACTGATTACTAATCTAACGAGGGTTGATAAGGTCCTCTTCTGATTTGCCGATTACCAGACTAAGGTGATCTGTTTCTTGTGTTGTTACCATATTATATAGGTGGTTCCAACTTAGAAGCTCTATATGAGGCGAAAGGCAGCAGTAAACTGATTACTAATCTAACGAGGGTTGATAAAGTTCTCTTTTGATTCATTGATCTCCAGTCTAATGAAACTTGCTTCAGTCTAATGAGACTTGCTTCATGCTTGTTAAAAATACCAACACCTGTTGTTATTGGGAAAGATTGGTTTTGTGATTTATTTTCAATTGTAAATCACATGCTATATTATCACCACTCTTTATAGGTGGTTCCAACTAGGAAGCTCTATAGGTTAAGGTAATTAAACAATCTAGATCTGGAAGCTCTGGAATCTTAGGATTAAGTTTTCTTTATAAATTCGAATAGATTAGATTACTTGAAATTATTTACTAACTTGGATGTACTCCTCTTAATCCTTTTCATAAATTGTCTGTGCTGTACTGTTTAGATAGAGAAAGAGAGTGAAAAGAGGGTAAGAGAGAAAGAGGGGAAAAAAAAATGACTGAGAGTCCAAATAACTTAGGGAACAAAAGAATTACAAGAGCAAGGAATAAAGAGTTAAGTTCAGGTACTGCTGGGATGACGCCATCACAAAAACCCAAACGTTCAACATCTGTGGCCGAGGTTCTATCCAATCAGGGTCGTGACCTTTCAGGATGGACACAGGGCACTCTTACAAAGTATATGTCACAATCACCCCAGGTTAAAAAGAGTACTTCGAATACACTGACTAATTCTTCTCCTCTGTCTTCAAGCCTTCTTTTCTGTGGAGAAAGTGTTCCTAATGAGCTCACTACTTGTAATGTCTCAATGGTTCCTCATCTTAAAAACATAGACAATGCCCAAAGTGATTGTGTCTTTATAGATGCAGCACAACCTGATCAACCTATAACCCAAGACCCTTTGGATCTTGAGCCAGGCCAGACTCTAACTCCATCTACATTAGAGATGGGTCTTATTGGGAATGATATTAGAGAAAGCTCAATAATAACTGTTGCTTCGGCACATAATAATGACTTATCAGTGATCGCAATGGACTCTTTGAGAACTAGTGACATTCTGTACCACTCTCTCAATCCTCTTTCACGGTGCTTTAGTGAATCCTCCACTAATAGAAATATGGTTCCATCGCAATTAGTGAGGACAATGTTTACAGAGATGCAAGCCGTGAAGGATAGCTTATCATTACTGTTAAAAGAACAGAAAGAGGCTACAACACAACTAAAGAGTGCAATCCTGAATCAACAAGTAGCTTACAATAGACAGAATGCACTAACTAAACTTTCATTAACTGCCCTATCTGATAAATCTAATCAATTAGAAAAAGAACTTTTGGCAATTAAAACAATACAAAAGAATATGAGGGACTCTGGCTTACAAGCTCTAAAGAATACACAGAAACTAATGCTGATAGCCCAACCAGCGCTGGTACCAAAAATGACCCATTCTGTGGACTGTCAGACTAGCTTCATACAAGAACCACTGAATATCGAAAACAATACGACATGTGTAGGGGGGTATGTGTCGGAGCAGAGCGACATGGAGATTTTTGATATGGCTAAGCATTTGCAAATGCCAGTAGTAGCTGACCGCCAAATAAATAGAAGTCCATTGTTTCTAGGTGACCATGAAAAGGAACAACCATCTAATAAAAAGAGGCGGGTTGCGCACAATGAAAAGAGGCAGGAATATGCAACTGTGATAAAGCAAAATCTAAGAAATCCATCTTCCCAAATACCTCCAGTAACTTGTAAGCCCACTATGATAGGTACCTCCTTAAATTCACAACTTAAAAAGAAATGTGAAAGTAAATCAGGTACTGTAGAAAGTCAGAGTAGACTGGGCACTGTTGAAAATCATTGGAATATCCAAGCACCTTCGTTTGTGCCAGAAAGAAGAGCTGATGACCTAGGGCACAAGTTTAATCAAAAAGAAAATGCAGAGGCGGCCCACTTGGCCAATAATTGGCAAGCTAATTGGAATGAGATACGTGGGGCTGATAAATTTGTCTTTACTGGTAATAAGGACATACCGCAATTCTGCATACTTCTACGTCCTCTCCATCCTTTAATCAATACTAATGGCGAAGAAATGTTTCTAAATAGAGGCACTTTCCTAAAGCTATGTGAACAGGATAAAATCCTCTGTATGATTAGAACAGAAGATATAGAGAGTGTAACATTAATTGAGGATCAAAACTGTAATAAAGGGAAAAGTACGTTAATATCTTTTGTATCCCCAGTCATTAGGCAGAAGGTATGTGAAAATGTTGGTATCTTTGCATTCTTTGGAATCCTGCCTGTAAGTGAAGCAGAAATTATCGCTGAAGCAAAAGAAGTTCTTAGAAAGAGAACATTGCACTTAAATAAAGGCAGATGGCGTCCCAAAGCTCAAATGGCTGATTTTGATTTAGTACCATGGCACATGACAAAAGATCACACTGATGATATGATTACTGATGGTAACGGTGCAATGGGTAGTGACATGGGTTATGAGAAAAGATGGCACAACGAACAACCATGACTGTGACCTCTTGGAATTGATATTCGAACGAATCCGTGTAGTAAAATCATTCACAATGTTCCAAATTTGGAGAATGTATTAGATGTTGCAAATTCATTCAAGAAGAATGAAGCTACCTCCGAACTTCTGGTCTGTAGCTGGAATTGTGCAGGTTTGTTTCATAGTTACTCAAATATAGAACTTGATGAATTATGTGGAAATCATCACCTAATCTTCTTACAGGAAACATGGTGTGTGGACCAAATTAGGCAACCAGGCTTTCTATGTTTTAATAAGTTAGCAATCCCCTCCATAAAAGGACGGGCTGCGGGAGGTCTTTCTATTCTTGTTTCCCCAGTATTGAACTGGAATTGTTCTAAAATCTGGAATGACCATGAATCCATTATAGCAGTACGTATGTGCATATCAAAGTATGGGACCTCTGATAAATGCACATTTGTACTAATTAATGTCTATCTGAATCCGACTCAAATTATTAAAGGCTCTATTTTCTTTCAAAACTTCCTGTCTTATTTGTGTAACCTTCTTCTTGAGTGCATATCAGATCATGTAATGATTTGTGGAGATTTCAATCTATTTCTCATGAATAATGATTTGGAAGTCCTGAATAAAGCACACACTTTGGGTGTGGGAGACGTCCAGCTCCCGGAAAAATATAAGCATAAAAAATGCACATCAAGGGGTAAAAATTTAATAAATGCTCTAACTGAAATGGGTATTTATAGTCTTAATGGGCGTTGTTCTCCGGATATTCCAGCAAAAGCAACCTTTTTCCGAGGTAATTCTGAGTCAATAATTGACTATTGCTTCGTTTCATATAATCTTTTGAAGTATTGCTCTAATTTAATGGTCCTAAGGGAATTCTCAAGTGACCATGCCTCTTTACATTATCAACTTACTTCCTTTGGTTCTCTGCCAAATAGTAACCCACTTTTTAAAGATGTAACACACAAAAGGGATAGTATCAACTGGAAAAATTGTACACCCATACAAATACAAGATTGGTTGAATACTTGGCAGAGAAATCAGCTAGCTCACCCAGATTCTTTTATGACTCAATATGAGAAGCTCTGTTCGGCATTTTTGAAAACAATCTTAAGCTCTGGACACTGGGTAAAATCAAATAAGAAGCCTGAAAAATCTTGGTTTGATGGGGAATGTAGGCAATGGAAAAGAGATCTGCGCCATGAAATTAAAAACATAGTTAATCTATCTGAAAATCCGGGTCCGCTTATTAAAGTAGCAAAAAAAAGGTATAGGGAAAAACTACACTGTAAAAAGAAATTTGCATATTATGATAATTGGAACTTATTAACCGAAATAATCTCCACTGGGGACATGCGAAAATTTTGGGAAGTAGTCTCTCACGGCTCCCTAGGTACGAAGGGTACGTCTATTACAGCTGCTGTTACTGAATCTCAATGGATTCTTTATATTACTTCCCACTTCAACGGAAAAAAAGCTCAAAATACCATTCCTGCATTTACTCAAACTACTAAATTAAGCCCCTTAATAACACTATCTGAACTGATCTGGGCGATTCGAAATTTAGGGAATTCACGGGCGGCAGGCCCAGATATGATACCGCCAATTTTCTATACATCTTGTCCAGAAGCATGGGGAACAATTTTACTAGCGATCCTGAACTATTTTTGGCAAAATATAACTATTCCACATTCCTGGAGGGGGGCGATTACCTTTCCTATTTTTAAGAGAGGTGAAATGAGTCATCCGGCCTCCTATCGTCTGATTTCCTTACAAGATGCAGGGTCCAAAATATTTTGTAAAATTCTGTTAAACAGATTAGTGAATTGGGCAGAGACATCTGTAGTACTTCATTTATCCCAGGGTGGATTTCGGAAGGGCTCCAGTACTATAGACTTAGCGTTTACCCTACAATATGTGGCCAGGAAGTACATAAAGAAAAATGGACAGTTTTTTGTCTGCTATGTGGACTTCAGTAGTGCCTTTGATTGGGTTCCGCGTAACAAACTCTGGGTAAAGCTAAAAAGTTTAGGAGCCCCAGATCACCTACTAAACCTCGTAATAGAACTGCATAAAGACACCTGGATGCGTATGCGTTATGGGCAAAATGGCGAACTAACAGATCGCATTTCAACTTCCCGTGGTGTCAAGCAAGGGTGCATACTTGCACCATTACTCTTCAACCTGTTTCTGAGTGATCTGCCAAAACGCTTGATGGAAACTGATTCAACACCCCCGAAAGTTAGTAACGTTAAATTGGACTTACTCTCATATGCAGATGATTTGGTCCTTATGGACCAAACAGCGAGGGGGTTACAAAAGAAACTGGACGCTCTCTCTGCATACTGTATGGTTAATGAACTAAAAATAAATATTGCAAAAACAAAAATAATGCAATTTGGGTCCAAGCGTGTCCGTAATTCCTGGTGGATCAATAAAGAAAAATTAGAGGTGGTAGACTCATATAGTTACCTAGGGATATACTTTACAAAACAACTATCGTGGAAGCTCCATATCACACAGAATTTGAAAAAATGTAGAGCCCAGTTCTATAGCTTATTAAAATTCAACGAAAAGTTTGGTGGAAATTCGTTTCTGCATTATTGCAGAGCTTATGAAGGGAAAACTGTTGCAACAGCTCTATACGGCAGTGAAATCTGGGGTCATTCTCCACCTTTATCACTTAACAGCTTAGAGGGACATGCACTTCGCTCAGGACTTAAACTGGCTCACTGTATCCCAGTGGAAGGGGTGAGATTAGAACTTGACCTCCAAAGTGTGCTGAGTAAGGCTTGGTCGCGTTATGGTGTTTACATGCTAAAATTATGGGCATCCCGTGCACAGCTGGCAGTTAATTTGTGTTGTTGGGAGATGAAAAGAAATATGGTATGTATTAGTGATTGTCTAATCATGAATAAACTTCTTTCTTTTGTATCTGACCACAATTTTGAAGACCTATTTACTGAGACAAATGTTAGGAAATCTATACTGCTTTGTAAAAAGAATTGTAAAACACAGGGTATCTGTAGAGATATCAAAAAAATACAGCAGTTATCAACTCTAAAAACCTTTGTGAAATTTAAGAAATGCCTTGGTATTGAATCATATGTGCTATCTTGTAGTTCCACACTGATGACCGCACGCATAATGAAAATAAGACTGGGCTATCTACCAACTCTAATGTACTGGGGTGCAAGATGGGGAATAGATTTACCAAATCGGATGTGCCCCTGTTCCGAGTCTGAATTGGATGATTGTTATCATTTATTCTTTTTTTGTAAAAGCGTAGAAACAGCACGCAGAAGATGGCTTGACTCTTTCTTGTGTACACATACAGACTTAAAGGTTGAAGTACTGTTTAATCAATTAATGAATAGTCATGATATACAGACGCTTTTGGCACTTACGCACTTTGTAAAGGAAAGCTTTATATGTAAAATGGCAATGTTTAAAGAAAAAGGCTGGCTGGGAAACTATGTATTTTAAAATTTATGTATCACTTTTTGTAAATGAATTATTTTTTTGTATGTCTATGGAATTTCCGAAATGATTTATGAAGTTTTTACTGATATCTTTGTATGACTTAATTGTCAAAATAAAGATTATTTTACTACTATGATGTCCAAGTGTTTGATTCTTTTGCCTCTGACTTGTGTCATTGTTTTTGTATGACTGTTTTGTATCAACTTTTATATGGGCTTCACCCGAAATAAAGTTTTATTGATTGATTGAACTTATTATTTTCTTATTTTTTAATTAAAATAAATTTTCCAGTTTAATAAGTTTTTATTGATGATTTTGGCAGAATATAGTTACAGAATATGAAAAGACACACATTGATCCAAGGTTACATATGCAGATATGTTTCTAATAGCCTTATAGTAATATGTCTGACAGTGTAGTAAATAATACAGTAGTTGCATAAGTAATCATATGTAAAATTATTATAGCCAAATACTATAAAATGAAATTTGGTAAGGCTTCCAAGTATAGGCTAACGGGTATCTTTGGTTTTGCATCTTGAATAGGAGGGCATGTGCAAGACAATGTGTTTCTTGTTGGATTGAAAATATAAAAAGAGAGACAAAAGAGAAGAAGAGTGAGGAAGACAGAAATGGGAAGAGAAAGAAGAAGAGAGCAGGGGGGGAGGGTGTGGGAGGAGTATGGGGGGGTGGGGAGGGAAGAGTTACAGGTCAGGTCGCCAGTGCTGCGGGGAGAGTTATGGGGGTCTCTTTACTTTTTAGCCGGTATTGTCTAGGTAGTTATGAAATTTACCCCACTTCTTGTGGAATTTGTTCTGAATAGGGAGTTTACCAAAGTGGGCTTTTTCTAGTCTATGGTGAGAGCAAATCATGTTCCACCATTGGTTGTAAGAGGGGGGTTTCTTGCTTTTCCAATTTGATGTAATCGTTTTAATTGCTATACCCAGCAGAGTATCAAGAAGTTGCATGTCATGCTTATCGTAGTTAGCTACGTAAGTGTGAGGTGATAGAACAATCTGTGTAATGTGCGTGCTGGGACTTATTGAGAAAATGCTTTTGATAGTGGAAACCACATGGGTCCAGAATGTGAGTAGGTCAGGGCACAAGAAGAGGATATGGTCAATGTCAGCCGCCTCTGAGGAACATCTCCAGCACTTGGAGTCTAGGGAGTTATTAAAGTGTGCTAAGCGGCTTGGCGTAAGGTAAGACCTATGTGCAGTGAAGTAGAGAGTTTGGGTTATGCTAGCGGCGCTAGAGGAGTGATGAATGCGAGTCCAGGCATTGAGTAAATCTGCATAGGTGAGGGGAAGCGGTAAGAGGTTGTTCCAGTGTGGAATCGGGTTAAGCAGTGGCGGTTCGATGCAATTATCTTTCCTAAGGTATTTGTATATTGTGGAGGTAGAGGTGGGCTTGGTTGTTAGCAATAGCCAGAGTGGAGCCAGAGAGACATCAGAGCAGCAAGAGGGTGCAGTGTTTATATGTGTTTGCGTAAGTTTGCTGACTGACGCATGGGTTCTCATACTTTGAGGGGTGAGCTTGTAAAGCTTCTGTAATTGTGGGAAGTCAGTAACTTTGTTATTGGGGGAGATATGTTCAAGGGAGATGATGCCTTTATTAATCCATTCTGCGTTCCAAAGACTTGATCTTTTGTTTTTCAATATTTTGCTTTTCCAGATGCAGATGTATTTTGGGTTTTGGGAGTATTGGGGTAGGTTTACAAAGGTCGAGTGAATTAT
>JAVHNH010000132.1:0-10654 GCA_034783935.1 Desmognathus catahoula
CCATGAACTGCCCTCCTGCTAACTGACAATCCAAGAGTGCATTGCAAGCAGGCCTTCTTGATGTTTTGCAACCTGAGCTGAGACTGAGACAGGGGCATAGATGCAACCTATGCCGACGTACACCCGTAAAAAAGGCCCTCAATTTGGGCAGATGCCACACAAAAGTAAACACAACTGGTAAGGAAGCCAACTACTATGAAAGAGTAATCTCTGGAAAACTTCTAATTTAAGATGCAAAAGTTGGTGGCATTCTAATGAAGTAGACAGAGCCAATCCTTCAGCTGGAGAAGATATGCACAGCTCTGACATACTGGACTCTGTTGGGCAGTAGCATCTCTTTGAAATGGCAAAACTATGTAAATAAAATACACTCATTTTTCTGCACTAGAATTATTCAATTGTTTTGTGCTGGTCTAGGACATTTAAACACATGGGTGTTTCTCCTACAACGACATTCAATTTCTCTTGCATCTACAGACCCCCTACCGACATGTCAGACTTTCCGAATCTTCTTATGGAAAGTGTCGAGTCACTTACCACTAATAAATCCTTTAATATCATTTTAGGGGACTTTAATCTAGGATTTCAAGATCCCAAGGACAGTGCAGCCTCTAAATGTTTGAAAGTCTTAAAAGACCATGAGTTTACCCAACTCATTGTCAACCCTACTCATAAACTGGGTCGCACTATTGACTGGGTTGTTACCAACAGAAACAAAATAGACAACATCAAAGTAACCCCCTGCATTTGGTCTGACCACCATCTTGTGTCTTTTAATGTTGCGCTCCCCTCTGAGTCACTTCCCTTGGTCTCGGCTGCAAAAAAGATCTCCTGTCGGAATGGAAAGAAAATTACCCCGGCAGCAATGCACCCCCTCTTAACTGCACTTAGTATGCCCCAAGTGGCAGAACTGCAACTCACCGAATTGGTCAACCTTTATAATAACACTATGACAGCAGCCCTTGATACAATCGCCCCACTAAAATCTAAACCTGCCCGCAAACTAAGATCACTTGCTATAAACTCCCAACTGGTACAAAGCCTTCGCAGAGACAAGCGCGCAGCTGAAAGAAAATGGCGCAAATCTGGATCGCAGGATGACAAACTTATATGGCAAAACATTGCCACTAAATATCGTGCGGCCATCCTCGAGGAAAAGAAAGTCTTCCTCTCCTCCCGGATCTCGGCTGCAAAAAACTCCACCTCCGAACTGTTCAAAACTCTAAGAAGTCTTGAAAAAAATCATGAACCAGACTCCGGTCCTGCTCCCTCTAACTCTTGGTGCTCCTCCATCAGCACTGCCCTCAATGACAAAATTCATAAAATACACTCCACTATTGAACTTAAGAAGGCCTCCCTTCCGATAACTCCTCCACCCCCCTGCATTCCCACTACATCACAGTCCTTCCAATTCTCCCTGGTTACAGAGGAGGATATAAAAAATGTCATCGCCAACCTCAAACCCACCAATTGCTCTATGGACATCTGCCACAGTAAAATTATCAAAGACTGCTCTTCTGATCTTATTACAATCATCACAGCTATTGTTAATAAATCTCTAATGTCTGGGGAGATTCCCGAACTTATCAAATGTACTAGTATCACACCACTGCTGAAGAAGCCCTCCCTTGACCCAAATGACCCTAAGAACTATCGCCCGATTACTAATGTCTGCTTTCTTTTTTTTTTAAGTTTCAAACACCTTTATTTGAACCAACAATTCTCATACAAAAGCCTGTAGGTTTACATGTAATCAGTCAGGCATGGTTTCTATAGTACATTTCCGTCAATCCATTAGTTTATCATGGTTCATCCATGTTTACATTTAAAGAAAGAGAAAAAAGCAACAAAAGAAAAAAAAAGAAAAACAATCATAGGTAAATTCATCATAACATTAACCCATTCCCACCCTCAACTTTTACAATTCATTACTGGTTACTCCCCTGCAATGCTCCAATTTTCAGTATTATCCCCCCAGCACACACTCCACTCCCCGCGATCGAGGCACCTACTCATCCAAATATAATTCCAGTCCAGCTCATATTTCAATCGTCCTCTCCACCACTCTCTCCCTCATCCGACCCTATCCTTTCATACATGTATCGTTTGTAGTCCAGCCAAATATCTTTCGGGGTCTGACAGGGATGCGCTATTTGCCTTATTATTTCCTCCTGATCATTGCAATAAGCTAGTGCTATTTGCCACAATTTTATTGACAAGACCTTTCCTCTCATCCAGTTTCGTGCTATTATTTGTTTCGCAATTGTGAGCGCCAGACACACCCATCTCTGCTTTACATTGGGGACATCTGGGAGATCAAGTAACATCACTGCCACCCCCGTGTTGGGAATAGTCACCCCGCTGATTTTAGAGATCTCGTCGGTAACTAACTGCCAGAATGGTGCTAGCACTGGACACTCCCATGCCATGTGTAGAAATGATGCCCTAGGCACCGCACATCCCCTACAGCACACCGGTTCCGAATTCTGCATGTTAGACAATGCTTCTGGTGTATGATAGGACCTCGTGAGAAATCGATAATGTATTAGCCTAAGGCGCATGGAGAGGGACACCTCTTGTGTTTTTATGCATGCATTTGCCCAAACCTCATCCGTTACCTCACTCCCCAAGTCGCGCTCCCATCTCGTTTTAGCTGCTATTGGATCTCTCGCATTCTGGCTCCTTAGTAATCTGTATATACGTGACACCTGGTGTGACTCTGTGGTTGAAGTAAGTAAATGTGTGAGCAGAGGGGTCTCCGGTGGCTCCGCATCATATGAGTGCCATTTACGCCGTAATACCGCCTTTACCTTTAGCCACCTGAGCATTGCTGCCGTTCCACCCCCCGCTTCTTCCAGAATGTCCTTCTCGTCCCTCAATCTCCCATCATGGTATAGATCCTCTACCATCAGCAAACCCCTCTCCCCCCAGTCTGCAAACTCTGCTATTGCAAAGGTTCTGTCTAGGTCACTAAGCATCACATATGGACTGTATGGGTGGGGTACTCCCTGTCTCGCCAACACCCTCTTCCATACCGCAAGACTTACTCTCGGGGGCCCCACATCCACCACCGGGCTCGGGGTCGGTGTTATCAAAAAACTCTGGGCTCTGCCACCTCTGAACCACCTTTGTTCCATCAACACATACGGGTCCTTGGGAGCAGATTCTCCCCACTTAACTACATGCTGCAGTTGTGCTGCAAAGAAATATCGTTCCATGTCAGGCACTTCCAACCCCCCATCTATGAATGCTCTTGTTAAAGTATTCAGAGCTATACGCGGTGCTTTTCCAGCCCAGAGAAATTCATTCATTCTGGAGTTACATGTTTTGAAAAAGGATTGAGGGGGAAGAACGGGGACATTTACAAACACATACAAAAGCTTCGGCAACACTGTCATTTTGAGAACTGCAGCCCTGCCGGCTAATGATATCGGGAGATTTTTCCATCTACGTACCCTTTCCTCTAGATATAGTAGTAATGGGGCATAATTCAAGCTATACCAGTCTTTTTGTGTTTTGGCTATCGTCACCCCCAGGTATTTGAACGTCTCCCGTGTCGGTACAAGATCAGACTGTCCAGTCGTATCTGCCCCATCTCTTCTACACCCGAACTGTACAGATTTCCGCCAGTTGATGGAGTATCCTGAGACCCTCCCATGCGTGGTCATGCATGACATCACTTCCTCCATATGTTCCCCGGGATGTGCCAAATAGATCAGAACATCATCAGCGTATACCGAAATAAGGGAGTATACATTTCTAACAGTTACACCTGCCTGCGGGGCATCCCTATGAAGAGCTCTAACCAGGGGTTCCATCACTAAAGTGAACAATAAAGCCGAGAGGGGGCATCCCTGCCGTGTGCCCCTGTTTATTTGAAAGGGATCTGTCTGCATTCCATTGACAGCAACTCTCGCTGTTGGGGCGTTGTATAGTACTTTTATGTATCTCAGAAGCCCCATTGGTATTCCCATATGTCGCAGTACTGCCCACATGTAATCCCAGTCGACTGTATCAAACGCCTTAGTGGCATCTAAAGAGAGCAACAAAGCCTCAGTATCCTCCGGTAACCCTGCCAGGACATCAAACACTCTACGAATATTTAAGGTAGTGGAGCGTCCCGGGATGAATCCTGTCTGTTCTGGTCCCACTAGTTCAAGGAGTGCCGGTTGCAACCGGTTAGCCACTATTTTAGCAAGTATTTTAAGGTCTGAGTTGAGGAGGGATAGTGGTCGATATGCTGAGCAGTCGCTTGGATCCCCTCCAGGTTTTAACAGAAGAGTTAGCCTCGCCTCATTCAAGGGGGAGAGGACCACCTCAGCCTCCGCTAATTCTTCATATAATAACACTAGCTCTTTGGCCATAATCGCTCTATAGTGCTTAAAAAAATCTATTCCCAGCCCATCAGGACCAGGAGCCTTTCCAGCCGCCAGGTCCTTGATGGCCCTCCTCACCTCTAGTTCATCAATTTGTCCACCAAGTGCAACTCGGGAGTCATTCGATAGAGCCGGGAGTGATAACCCAGCGAGATATTCTTCCCTCTCCTCCACCATCACCCCGGTCTCTGCAGTATAGAGGGATGTGTAAAACTCTAATAACGTCTGCGCTATAACAGTGGGATCCTGAGAAATCTCTCCACCCGGTACACGTAATCGCGGAATAAGGCATGGGGTCCTGGGGGGCTCCAACAATCTGGCGAGCAAAGCCCCAGGCTTGTCACGCAGCCAGTGTTGCCGCGCCTGTGACGTTTTGTTCAAGAAGTTTGCTTCCATTTTAGTCGCTTCCACATATGCGTCCCGACTAGTTTTAATCTGAATCAGCGTATTTGGATCCCCAGAGCTGTAGTATACCTCATCTAGTTCAGCCAATTTCTTTTCCAACCCCAGTATTTTATCCCTCACACATTTCAAAATTCCTACTTCCATACCACACATAACTCCTCGCACATATCCCTTAAAGGCCAACCATCGCGTTGCATAACTTGTATCTTTTTCTTTGTTCACTTCCAGAAAGAGTGCTATGTGCTTTGTTAATTCACCTTCACACGCCCCATCCTGTAGTGTTTCAATCTTGAAGCGCCACGTGTTTAGTTTAGATCGACCTATTGTCCAGTCCAGGTGCAGTATCAACGGGCTGTGATCTGACAGTGTGCGGGGCTCAAGTGTAATTTCCCTAACTTGTGTGAATAACTGCCGTGAGACCAAAAATCTATCTATGCGCGAGTATAGGTCGTGTGCAGTGGAGTAAAAAGTGAACCCCCCCTCCTCTGGATGCAAGACTCGCCAGACATCTAGTAGATTGTAAGTATCCATATAAGCCAGCAGCGCATGTGCAGTCTGTGACAGGGGCTTCGCTTGTTTCGCTGACCTATCTAGCCCAGTATGTGTGACACAGTTGAAATCCCCTCCTATTATCCACGGGGCATCTTCCCAGTCCCCAATGAGGTCAAATAGATAGTGCACAAATTCCGGGGAATCAAAATTGGGAGCATAGACATTCACTAATACTATCACTCTGCCTAGTATCCTACAGCGCACTGCAATCAACCTGCCCACTTTATCGCTACGTACTCCCAACTCTTCAAACACTACATACTTATTTATAATCATCATCACACCTCTAGCACTTCTCGTAAAGGAAGAGTAATATCGATTATTTCCCCAGCCCGGCGCAAATCTAGTGTGTCCCTCGGGACTCAGGTGCGTCTCCTGCAGGAATATTACGGCTGGCCCTCTGCGATCACAATACTTAACAATCCGCCTCTGTTTGGATATGCAGTTAAGCCCTCGCACATTCCAGGAAAAGATTTTCACTTCTGAAGGCATTTGATCATGTTTTCATATCTTAAAACTGCTTCCTTCCTTCCATCCAAGATACTCCCCATTCCAAGGGAATTAACCAGTAAGCCACACCAGCATAGTCTAACCCATTCCCCCCCACCCCCATCCCGCCCCCAATCGGCGGAACTAACATCCCCACACTCATTCAAACTAAAGCTCAAGAAAAACAAATACTAGTGAATACAAGCTCATAGGTATCAAACAACAAAAATAAGAAATGTTTTCAAATAGAGAAAACGAAAAAAAAGATTCAAAAGTTCAAGATATAACTTTCAAGATGTCAAATAAGCACACTTAACAAACTTGAGTCCGCGATTGTCCAGCCAGGGCAGTCACGCCCGGGAGAGCCCCCCAGCAGCGGCCAGGGCTCCTATAGACCCAACATTCCAATATTAGTTGCCAGCGTCGCCGCATAGTTTGCGCAGCAGGGGGCGTCCCCGTCCGGCTGCATTTTGGTTCTCGCTCTGTGTCCTTTCGCTGTTGCCGTAGTTTGTCCGTGAGTGTCACCATCCAAATTACATATTCATTAATGCCACAGCTCTATGCAACATTGTCGCTAATCACCAACTGTCATCCACGTCGGCCATTTTGATCCAGTCGCATAGTTATATATAAAATAGTAAGGAAAAATAGCCGACATTAACTATATCGTTGTAAAACAAGTCATGCTTCTGTTACACACTCATTTCATCTGGGTGACGAGCACCTATTATCCCACGCACCTACGATCAGTTCTCATCCTCCACCATCCGTGGCGATCGTGGAGCCCGAACATTCACCAGCTCAATATAGTCCCATGCAGCTTTCGGGGACAAAAAGAAAGTCGCCTT
Source organism: Desmognathus catahoula (assembly GCA_034783935.1). Classification (NCBI taxonomy): domain Eukaryota; kingdom Metazoa; phylum Chordata; class Amphibia; order Caudata; family Plethodontidae; genus Desmognathus; species Desmognathus catahoula. The sequence goes on from JAVHNH010000132.1 coordinate 6,671, forward strand.
CCCGTTAACCATGACTCGAAGTTTAGCTGGGTGCAGCATCGCATATGCCAGTCCCCGCTTGCGCAATTCGGCTTTAACGGTGTCAAAGGTTTTCCTTGCCCTTACCGTTGCTGGTGTCAAGTCCTGATAAAAACTAATTCGTGCGCCTTCCCATTCCACCGCTCCCATTTCACGCGCTGTCCGGAGAATGACATCTCGGTCCCGGTAATTCAGTAATTTCGCAATGATTGGGCGCGGCGGTGCCCCAGGTCTCGGCTTCATGCCAGGTATTCGGTGGGCACGTTCAATTACAAATTGCTGAGAAAACTTTGCAGTCGGTAGCATTTTGGGGAGTGTCGCCTCTAGGAAGTCCTCCATATTGCCTCCCGATCCCGTTTCTGGGACCCCCAAAATACGTACATTAGACCTCCGGTTTCGTCCCTCCGCATCTTCAACGGCAGCCTGCAGCACGGCTATGTTTTTTTCCAGTTCTTGACATTTTTTTTCTACTGGTGGTACCTTATCCTCCAATGCCGATATGCGTACTTCAGCTTCGGTGTAGCGTTCCGCCATGGCGTCGAGACGGGTCTGCATCACATCTAGTTTCACGCCATGTGCTCCAAGCTGTTGTGAGACCTCGGTCCTGAGGTCCCGCAGTTCCTGCAGGATTAGCTGAAGATCAACCTCAACCCCCGTCGGAGATGCCGTTCCTGGCATGGGTGCCCCAGACAGCGATGCCCCGCCATGTGCTCCGCTCTCTTTCGCGCGCTCTTTTAGCCGTCCAGCATTCTCAGTAAACTCCGTTACCTTCTTTTGTTTTTTCTCTTTATTCGACATGTCGGGGCTCCACCACCGTTGTTACAATATTCTCCGGCACTTCTTCCGAATTTGCTCGCTTTATTTCAGTTGGGGTTTGATAGTGTATGATGCCGCGCCTCGGAGCTCTCCCTGCCTGCGACCGCTCACCTCGCTGCCATCACGTGACTCCCCTAATGTCTGCTTTCTACTGAAGATCCTGGACAAGATTGTCTACACCCAACTCCACAAATTCATCCTTGATAACAACACTCTTGGGAAATACCAATCTGGTTTCAGGCCTAACCATAGTACTGAGACCAGCATGCTGGATATTCAGTCTAATATTCTTCAGATTATGGACCAAGGGAAAGCCTGCCTATTGATGTTTTTAGACTTATCGGCGGCTTTTGATGTTATCGATCACGACATCTTACTAAGTAGAATGACTACTCAGCTCAATCTCAATGACACTACCAGGAAATGGTTTCATGCCTTCCTTAGTGGGCGCACCTCCTCTGTATGCATAGATCAATTCTCCTCCCCACCGATCCCCATTGAACAAGGAGTACCACAGGGTGCCTGCCTCTCGCCAATGCTTTTCAATTTGTATATTAAGCCACTCCATGACCTTCTTACTTCAAGAAATATAATGTTTCAAAACTATGCTGACGACACCCAAATAATCTTCAATCTTACGGGTGATCATTCCACCGATACCCGCATAGTTAATGAGACTCTTAATACTATTTCTAATTGGATGACTGATTGCTGGCTCTGCTTGAACTGTGACAAAACTGAGTTACTCCTCCTGGCCTCTACGCATATGAAAAAAAATCTCGGGGATGCTTATCAGTCCATGCTCATTGACACCTTCAAAATCCCTATACAATCTAAAGCTAAATCCCTTGGGATTTACCTGAACACAGAAATGGATATGGCAGCTCACGTATCCTACACAGTTAGCTCGGCTAACTATTACCTCCGTCTTCTGCGCCAAATTAAATCTTTCTTATCTGAATCGGAGTGTGCCACAATTGCTAGGGCCATAATCGGAGCTAAACTCGATTACGGCAATGCTCTGTTGGCCGGTGCCTCTGCTTTTCAGATTAAACGACTTCAGGTAATCCAGAACTCTGCTGCTCGCATTGTGTCTGGTGCTACTCGTAGGACTCATGTCACTCCTATCCTCAAAAATTTACACTGGCTCCCGATCAAACAACGTATTAGGTTCAAAGCTCTATCCATTGTCTACAAGTGTTTCCACGGACTGGCTCCTTCTTATCTCTGCGAACGCATTCAGCCCTACGTTCCAGCAAGAACCCTTAGATCTAGTTCTCACATTCGTCTGGCTCCCAGCCGGTTCAAGCGCTCACGACTTGGTGGCCGCTTATTTTCCAATATTTCAGCTGGATGGTGGAACCTTCTCCCCACGGCACTTCAATCAACCAAGGACTTTGTAGCTTTTAAGAAGGGGTTGAAATTTTTCCTCTTTTCTGAGCACTTTACCTGAAAGCCAGACCCCTCGAATTCACCCCTTTCCTGCTGACTCGGCCCGACATATACCTCCCTTTTATCAGCTGATCTGACTCTGTATACTCTCCATCCTTTCTACTTGTTAGCGCCTTGACGCCTGCGGGCTTAGGCGCTTAAGAAATAGGCTAACTAACTAACTAACTAATTTGCATTGGGCAAAGCTTTTGCATTTCCCATCTTCATTCATAAGATCCCTTCCCAAGTAACAACCACCTCTCTCTCAACTTTGAAAGGCCTTCTCTTCGCACCCTGGTGTAAAATGGGGGTTGTTCCAAAGAGGCATAAAAGGAGATGGGTAGCTAGTAAGATCAAACTTCTTCGCAGCCCAGTCCCATGTCTTAAAAAAGGTTCTGAGTGGAGTATCTATATATACATTCCCATGTCTCGCGTCTTGCTTAAGCCATGCTTGCGCTCCCAGCTCTCCTCTAACCAGTCTTTCCTCCATTTCTACCCAAATCTTTGACGAGTCTAATCTGGACCAATCCCACAGGATTCTCAATTGAGATGCCACATAGTATTTAAGTATATCAGGGACCGACATTCCTCCCCTATATTTATTAAGATGCATTATCTGCCTTTTAATCCTGGGCATCTTATTATTCCAGATGAACTTCAGCAGGAATTGTTGTAATGACACCAGCGTCTTCCTGGGGACCTCTACTGGCAACGCTTGGAACACATAGAGCAATCTAGGTAAAATATTCATTTTCACTATACTAATTCTACCCATCCATGATTTCGTGACATGTTCCCACCCCGCCAAATCTTTTTTAATTTGTTTAATGAGGCCCGGATAATTGGCTTCATAAATTTTCTGTGGGTCGCTTGATAAATTGATTCCTAAGTATCTAACTGTATCCTGTTTCCATCTCAGTGGGGAGATCTGCTTGACTTCTTCTAACACTTCTTTCTCTAAATTGATGTTCAGAGCCTCTGATTTATCAAAATTAATTTTAAACCCCGAGAACTCTGAGTATTGGTTTAATAATTCTAGTACCCTTGGAATTGACTTCTTGGGTTCCGTTAAGGTAAGTATAATGTCATCTGCAAATAGGCTTATCTTATGTTGTTTACCTCCTATCGGGATTCCCTTGATCTGGGGGTCATTTCTTATAGCTATCGCTAGAGGCTCCAAAGTCAATGCGAACAGGAGCGGAGACAGAGGACAGCCCTGTCTCGTGCCCCTCTCCAGACTAAAACCCTCAGATCGCACTCCATTCAGCCTTATCGATGCTACTGGATTATCATAGTTTGCTGCTATCATAGCTCTCATATTCGGTCCCAATCCCACTTGTTTCAATATTTCGAACATCATTGGCCATTCTACTCTATCGAATGCTTTTTCTGCATCCAGGGAGATTAAGACCGCCGGTGTCTTAGAGCGTTTTGCTTTTTCTAATAAATGTATGATTTTTCTAGTGTTGTCAAATGTGTTTCTCCCCAAGATAAAGCCTGTTTGGTCTGGATGTACTATATTAGGTAGTATCTTATGCATTCTAGTAGCCAGTATTTTTGTATATAATTTAGCATCTATGTTTAGGAGGGATATCGGACGATAGGAGCTGCATTCTTGTGGGTCTTTCCCTGCTTTGTGTATCACCGTAATAACTGCCTCCTGCATAGATGGGGTGACTCTGGTTTCTTTCATGAAACTGTTAAACAAGTCTTTCAGGA
>JAVHNH010000133.1:0-10642 GCA_034783935.1 Desmognathus catahoula
CTATTATTTCTGTGGATGCTTACTCGAAATGGTTCCAATGTGACTTACGTGAGTCCGATATCAAGACAGGTGCATATGGAGGGTATAAGGTGGAGATTTTGGTTTTTTTTAAGGGACTAGTAAAATATGGTCACAAATCTGCTGAAACTAAAATGTATGTCTCTGCTTGTGGTGGAAATCTTTTGGGTTGGGAGACCCAAGGTAAATTAGGTATGGTGTTGAAACCGGGAACTGATTACCCTATACAGCAGATGTATGATATAGCATTGCCCGACGAAGGAGACAAAAGGGATGGTGTAAATGTGCTTCAAGTAGGGAGCGTGGATGCTGACAAAAGGTCAAGCAATTTCATGAGTAAGATTTGTGAGCTGTATCCAACTGTGTGCACGGATGCGTTAGGGAAACTAAAAGGTTTCAAACATAAGATAATACTTAAAAAAGGCGTGACACCAGTGGTTCACAGAGTGCGTGTGGTTAAAGAAAGACAAAAAGAGTGCATGAAGGGAGAGTTGGAAGGACTCCTGAAGAGGGGAGTGATAACGCCTATCAAGGCCTCAGAGTGGTTGTTCCTGGTTGTGATGGTTCCCAAACCTAACAACCGTTGGAGATTATGCATAGACTTGCAAGATTTGAACACCCGAATCTGGGTGGATAGGCATCCATTACCAAATGTGGAAAGAATGCTAGCTACCTTGGGCAAATCCTCTTGGTTCACCACGATTGATATGTCCTCGGCATACCATCAAATCGAATTGGAGGAAGATAGCAAGCACTTGACTTCTTTCATCACACCCTTTGGTGCCTTCCGCTGCGAACGCATGCCATTTGGGCTGTCCTCCGCAGCGGCGGTCTTCCAAAGAGTAATGGAAACCTTGTTCTGTGATTTGCCAAATGTGTATTGTTTTCAGGACGATAAACTGATCACTGGGGAGACTGAGGGTCAACATGATTGTAGGGTGAGGCAGGTTATGAATATATTGAAGGAGAGGGGTTTAACCATCCAGTCAGAAAAGTGCAAATTCAAAAGAAGAGAGGTAAACTATTTGGGCCACACAATAGATGGTAAAGGTATACATCCAAAAAAAAGTTTGCTGGAAGCAGTAGAAAAAGCGACTGCGCCCGCTGATAAGGACGAGTTGCGGTCATTTCTAGGTTTGGCCGAATATTACTCGAAGTTTGTACCAAATTTTGCTTCCATTACATGTCCCATGAGGGAACTCATGAAAAATAAAGTTATTTTTGTGTGGTCGGAAGAGTGTCAGGAAGCCTTTGAGGCAATAAAAAGGAAGATTTGTCAGGCTCAAGCCCTAGTCAATTTTGATGAAAGGAAAAAACCACCGTATATGTAGATGCAAGTTTAAAAGGTTTGGGGCGGCCTTAGTTCAGGGACATGAAAGTGGAGAAAAAATTGTGGCTTTTGCTTCAAGAGCGTTAAGAACTCACGAAACAAATTATTCCACAATTGAGCGTGAGGCTTTGGCCTGTTGGTGGGGTGTCAGGCACTTTTTGCATTTCCTGTGGGGAGCACATTTTACATTAAAGACTGACCATAAACCTCTCACATATGTCTTTTCCACCAAAGGGACAGAGAAGGTGAGCACAAGAATTGTAAAATGGGCTTTTGACCTTAGAGAGTATGATTTCTCTGTTGTGTACTACCCGGGAAAGAAGAATGTGATTGCCGACTATTTATCAAGGAAGCCACTATCAGTCACTGAGGGCATACAGTGTGTAGAATTAGATGGTGAATTCGAAGTAGCAGATTGGGCTGCAGCTATTACCAAAAGAGAATGGATGGAAGCGGTAGAATCAGATGGTGATTATCAGCTGCTAGTCAAAGAGGTGAAAGAGGGAAAAGCTCCAGGGGAGAGCAATGCCTCGTATAAGCACGTGTGGGACGAGTTGTCAACTGGTCCTCATGGGGTTAAGAGAGGTGATAGAATCGTTCCTCCGAAGAAAATGATCCAGAGGTTACAACGCTTGGGGCATGAGGGGCATCTAGGAAGGACCAAAACAAAATCCAAGGTTAGGTTATGGTATTAGTGGCCAAGTATGGACACGGATTTGGAGGATTGTGTGAAAAATTGTCAAGCTTGCTCTTCGAGCGATAAAGTTGTGAAGAGTCACAAAAAACCCTTATGCCCTGTGAATTATGAGTTTATTCCTTGGAAGAAGCTTGCAATGGACATCATAGGTCCCATGGACAAATTGGGCCCGACGTCTAGGTTTGGAATAGTACTGGTTGACTATTTTAGCAAATGGTTTGAGGTGAAGTTTGTGAGGAATGTGACCACTAGAGAAGTGATCAAATTTTTGGAAGAGGTGTTTGAAAGAGAGGGGTTTCCAGCTGAGCTTGTAACGGATAATGGTGTGTAATTTACTTCAAGGGAGATGAGAATGTACATAGAGTCTCGGGGAATGATGCATCACACCACCTCATTATACAATCCTAAGGGGAATGGAATGGTTGAGAGGACAAATAGGGTCATAAAAGAAAATATCCAACTGTCTTTGCAGAACAGATTACCTTGGTTGGACAATCTGAAGAAAATGATGTTTGCATACCGTACCACTGAAAACTCAGTGACAAAGGAGACACCTTTTAAGCTTATGAGGGGCCGTGAGGCAAACACTAAATTGAACCCAGCTTGGCAGGGGTGTGTGAAGTCCAGTGAGAAAAGGACTGTGGAGTGTATGAGAAAAGACGTGGACGTATACCAAGAGAAGTTCAAGCAATATTATGACAGAAGGAACGCAGTTAGAAAGGTTGATGTAAGTGCGGGTGAATTAGTAAAAGTTTGTCTTCCCCAACGGGGAGGATTTTCTAAATACACAGGGCCACACAAGGTGGTTTATGTCGGGAAGAAACATGTGTGGTTGGAGAACGCTGGTAAGTGGAATCTGGATCGAATTGTAAAGCTTGAAGCTGAAGTTTAATGTGGAATCTGTTTAAAGTAGCTTTAATGTGGAATCTGTTTAAAGTAGCTTGAAGCGGAAGTTTTATGTCGAATCTGTTTAAAGTGGAATCTGGATCGAACTGTAAAGGTTGAAGCTGAAGTTAATGTGGAAGTTAGTGTTTTACATATTTCTCTTTGTGTATATAGCCTTTAATAGCCATTGTAAATAATGTACCTTACAGTTGGGTTTGTGTGTTTAGGAAAGAAGGTGGATATGTTGTAAGGTACTTTAGGTACTTTTTTTTTTATTTATTTATCCATTTTCTTTCAAAGGCTACAACATCACATCATAGAAATGCTTACAAAAAGAATTATAGGAGGAGAGATAGGAAAAAGGAGAAAAAAGATTTGTAGGGAGGTCGTAGAAGGAGAGGGAGGGAGGGGAAAAGGGAAAAAAAAAAAGGATGCCAAAAAGAAGGGAAGGATCTTTCTTCCCAGTTCGATCCCTCTTCCTTCAATCATCCTCCCCAGCTTCATTGGCATTAACCATCTCCGGGCCCCACCAGACTTTAATTAGTCTATTGGCTCCCCGTCTTTGCAGGAGTTCAATTTCCATTGTTCTTAAAGTGGTCATCCTTTGTAGCCAATGTTGGAAGTTGGGGGGGTCTGGGTCCTTCCATCCTTTAGCTGCTAGGATGCGGGCAATGGTGAAGGCCTTAAAATAATAAACCCTGGCAGGAATATTGTTTTTGGGGGAAAAAATCAAATCTTTTAATGAAAATTCTATATCATGCCCGGTATTGGTGTTTGTAAATTGAATCACAGCCCTCCAATATTCTTCCATTTTGGGGCAGGTGATTAGCATATGAGATATTCCGGCAGAGGAGTCTTGACATCGGGGACAAACTGAGATATCGTCTCCACGCCATCGGTTGATTCTGGCTGGTGTATAATAAAGCCTAAGCATTGATTGATAGTGATGCCAGCTGTAACGTATCCCTATAAAGGATTTCCTAGCTAAGGCAAGTGTCTGGGTGATATCGCTTCCTTCTATCTCCTCAACTATTTCTTCCTGCCATTTAGCAGCTAAGCTTCCGCTATCTTCAAATTGTTGGTTGCTAAATAATTTATAATACCGGCTGATGGTGCCGGTTCCCGAGATCGGTATTGTTAAAGGCCTCATGATGTCAAGATCTAGTGTTTGATAGTTTCCTAATATCGCGAGAGCAGCCGCGCGTACTTGTAGGTACTTAAAGAAGGCGGAGTGAGGTATCCCAAAGGTCTCCCTAATATTGTCAAATGACTTGATGGTACCCCCTTGAATTATTTGTCCCCATCTCATAATTCCTGCCTGTTCCCAAGCTATTGAAGTAAGATCAGTTTGTAGTTGAGGTGTATTAGAGTTCCGCCAAATAGCTGAGAATTGGTGCCAGACAGGAATTTTTAAGACTTTCCTGATCTCTGACCAGTTTTGTCCTAATAACCCCAAAACTTTCCATCTAATTTTTTTGAAATAAACGGGGCTGCCAAAATGTTTTTCTCCCCCGGCCTGGTTGAGATCCTTCAAAATTAGGGTGCCCACCGAAGTTGTCGGGACCCACCCCAATACTTCCTTGATCCTGGAGAGGATAGATGACCAATTATACCACACTATATTAGGCAAAGAAAGTCCTCCATTTAACCATGATTTTTGTAGCTTCCATATGCTACGTCTCGGCGGTTTCTTTTTCCAAAGGAATCTGGTAAAAAGACGGTTTATTTTAATTTGGAATTGCTTAGAAAGGGTAATCGGTAGGGCTCTAAAAATATATAAAAATTTAGGCAATATCATCATTTTGATGATATTAACCCTCCCTATCACTGAGATGGGTAAATGGGCCCATTTATTAAGATCTGATGACTGATTATATATCTCATTGAGGTTAAATGAAATTGTTTCTTCGATAGAGGAACAAATATTTATTCCTAAATATTGTACTTTGGGAGGGCCAGCGTAGTTTGTATTGTCATCCCAGCACATGACCTGTGATTTCTTAGTATTCAATTTGTACCCTGAAAATAAACCAAATTGTTTGACGGCTTCCGATACCCCCTGCATAACTTCGTTAGTTGATGAGATGATTACAATGTCGTCAGCATATACTGCAAGTTTTATATCAAGTGTTGGTAAGCCCGTGTACTTTCCCCATTCACCCTTTTTTAAGTGTTGAATGAAGGGTTCAATATAGAGTGCAAAGAGAGCAGGGGATAAAGGACAGCCCTGTCTGGTACCTCGTTGAATATTCACCGCATCGGAGAGGTTTGAATTGATAAGAATTTTGGTCCTTGGGGATCGGTAGAGAGATTGAATTATTTTGATAATTTTATTCGGGAATTTAAACCTAACTAATAATTGCCAAAGATATTCCCATTCGACTCGATCGAACGCTTTTTCGGCGTCAAGGAAGGCAAGTGTAAGAGGTTTTTGTGCGGAAGTTGCATGGTCGATCAATGTGAGAAGCATATTTGGATGATCGACCGAGGTCCTTGCTTCCACGAAGCCATGTTGTTCGGGTCCTACAAGAAGCGGAATAAGGTAGGAAAGTTTATTAGTAATAATTTTGGCAAAAAGCTTATAATCGGTACATAAAAGGGCTATAGGCCTGTAAGAGGCACATAGTTGGGGGTCCTTGTGGGGTTTTAGTATCACTGTTACCAAGGATGATGACCAGGACGCTGGAGCTGGTCCACCCTCCCAAATATTATTTATTAAGTTATGGAAGTAGGGTTTAAGCTGCGACCAACAAAGTTGATAGAGCTCAAACGGGAGACCATCGTCTCCAGCTGCTTTCCCTTTTTTACCTTGCTTCATAACAAGATCGATTTCCTCAATGGTAGGTGCTTCCTGTAATGCCATTTGTTGAGCTCCTGATAAATGTGGGAGGGTTATGTCCAACAAATACCGGTTTATGTTAATTGAATCGAAATTAGCCTCACTGGTGTATAGTTCAGTGTAATAATTTTGAAAGGCATTGGCAATATCTTTTGTGTCTTCTCTTACTGTGCCCTGGTTATCTTTAATATTATTGATGAAATTGCGATTGTTTTTCTCTTTGAGTTGAAAAGCTAGGACCTGGCCTGTTTTTTCCGCTCCTTCTTCTAACCTCAGATATCTTGTTTCCTCTATTTTTTTGATTTCATCGCCAAGAAGACCGCTAGGTCTGCTTTGGCCTGAAGGAGTTGAAGATATATATGCGAGTGATCGATTTTAGCCTGACAGGCTGAGGCATGCTGGTGTTCTGCTATATTTAGTTTGTCAAGGAGGTCTTTATATTTGTTTTTCTCAATATTTCGTGTTTTGATATCGAAGGTGGTAATGATCCCTCTTATATAAGCCTTGAAGGTATCCCAAACTATTGAGGGTGCCGCAGAGCCTTCGTTTATCTCGAAGAACTCGGTAGTTACTTCTTTAATTAATTCTACAAAGGCGGGATCCTTTAACAAATCTCTTCTAAAGGTCCATCGGTTCTTGAGGCCAGAAGGCCTCGGAGTGGGGTAGGTAATTATTGAGCTCAGGGGGGAATGGTCGGATATAAATATGCCCATATAGACTGAAGTACTTTGATTGCGCAAATCTCGAGTCACCCACACATGGTCGATACGGGAGTAATGTTTAGCTACATGGGAATAGAAAGAATACCCTCTAACCCCTGAATGATTATGTCTCCATAGGTCAATTAGTTGAAAGGTATCTACTAGTTGCATATATGCTGCAAGTGATTTCGGTTTAGCGATTCTGGGACTATTGGAAGAACGGTCAATAGAGGGAAAAATATTCAAATTAAAATCGCCACAACAAATCATTGATCCTTCCCAATGTATTAAAGCTAATTGAAGATCTTGCCAAAATGATGGGTCGTCTTCGTTCGGAGCATATATGTTGACCAGTAGTGTGGTAACTCCTTGTTGTTTAAGAATAACTGCCAACCATCTACGGTTACCATCTTTATGATAGAGTGACATGGGCCAGTCTGGTGAAGAAACTATAGCTACTCCTTTTGTCCTGGTAACTTTGGACTCTGCAGAGAAGTAATTATGCCCACAATTCTTTAACCATTTATTTTCCCCTGTGGTGAAGTGGGTTTCCTGTAAACACCATATATGTCTGGGATTCAACTGAATAAATTGCAAAACTTTATTTCTTTTATTGATAGAGCTTAAACCATTTACATTCCAACTTACTACTTCTAGCTGGAAAGCCTGGGGGGCCCGATGATTATTGTCGTTTAACATTAAAAAGCCATGTCCGAACCCATTCTGCTCCTATTGATAATGTTCTGGATGTTCGAGCCTTTGAATTTATTTCACCCCCCCTTCTTCCCCTTCCATCCCACTCCCTGAACAACATACCCTCCCCCTTACACCCCAATTCTTCCTCCATGCTAGGCATCGGGGGAACCCAGGGGGGTCAACCTGAGTGGCTTAACATCTGAACCAAAAGGGAAAGAAAAAAAGGGGGCGGGGAAAAAAATAAAAATATTTTTTCCCCCCCCAATATGATTTGGCCTCTATCATCAATGTTAGTTAGGAGTTACGTAGATTACAGACTTACGGCTGTTTGGGAACATTCAACTAGAAGGGTATCGGCCTCAGTGGCTGAAAAACAAAAAGAGGTTTTATTCTGGTAGATGACTTTTAATTTCGCAGGGTCTTGAAGATAGGCTGCAGCCCCAATTTTCTTAAACTTGTCGATATAGGGACGGAGTTCCCAACGAATCAAAGCAGTGGCTGCAGAAATATCTGGTCTTGTGAAGACTGAGAAACCTCGAAATGTTCTTGGAGCGTTGGGTCTGGCAAGACTCAACATTAAGTCACGTAGTTGAATGTTTCCATACCGGATAATAATCGGTCTTTTGCCTTGTGGCTGCTTGTCTTTCTGTCTGGGTGTAAGCCTGTGGGCAACATGAAATTCCTTTTGTAGATCCCACTTATTGAGTTCCGGAAAAGCTTCTTGAAAAAATTTCATTAGATAAGGCAGGAGCTCGGAGGAATCGGTTCCCTCACATCCTTCCGGAAAACCAAACCATTTAAGGTTTACTTTCCTATTTCTGTCCTCTAAGTCCTGAACCTTAGTTTTCAGAAATGTGATTTCTTTTGAAATAGTGTTTGTTTGCTTTTCATACTTGGTAGATCCATCCTCTAATTGAGAAATCCTTGTTTCTACTTCAGTAAGTCGTGAGTTAGTAGCTACTGCTTCAACAGACAGTTTATCAAGTGAGCTCTTCAAGGTATTGAAGCCTTCTTCCACCCTCTGAAAGGCCTGACTCATTTCTTGTCGGATGAGATCTTGACCTTGTGTAATTTGGGTAGATAATGAAGTCAGGATTTGCATGATTGTTTCAGAGCCCGTCGAAAGGCCGAGGTCTGAGTTGTTTGAACAGTCGGCAATTGAATCTTGATTCCCAGGTCTGTCTCCTTCTGGTCTTGTTGGGTGACTGGCAGACATTTCCTCCCCTGAGTCTGCAGCAAGGTATAATGTAGCTGGGGCCTGGGGGGCCGCAGGTTTCTTTGCCAAGGGAGATTTTGGTTCGGGGAGACCACTTAGAGTGGGGGAGGTTCCAGAGCTATCCAGACTTCGACTCCGACTTCTCAGGCATTTGCCTGACAGTAGGACTTCACAAGGTAAGGCTTTGGGGTAATTAGGTGATTCAGCTGATAAGGGGGATCCCACACCTTGTAGATGCAGCACTAGTTGGTCAACTTCTTGTTTCAATTGGCTGGTTACGACTTGAGCCTTGTTAAAAGACTGTAAGTTAGGCGTGGAGAGAGACAGTCTAGGGGCCAGATTAGTTATTGGTAAATTATTAGGCCAGGCAGCAAGAATATGATCGAAATTACTGCTTAACGTGTCAATAACTGGGTTAGTCTGTTTGGTAGAAGGAACAAAAAGCTTCACCGTTTGCTTGCAAAGTGTTTTTAGTAGCTGTGGCTGAAAAAAGAGGTGTGGTGGACTCACCGTATTGATGGTGTCGGCTGAGTCAGTTGAGGGAGTATCCGATCCAAGCAGCGTTATACTTGCTGCCCGCTTCTGTCGAAGTGGATCCAAGGCGTCTTTGTCTGACACCGGCGTAGGAGAGCCCTGGGCGCTGTCTTTGAGAGACGGTCTGCGCAGGAGAGTAGCGTCTGAGGTGGGCGGATGCGCAACAGCGGGGGAGCAGTCCGAGGCAGACCGCTGAGGAGGAAGTAGCTGGAGTTTACCGTTCGTTGATTCATGCGGCACAGACTCCCCCGCCGCTTCCACCAGCTTCGGCTTCGGGATCAGGAGGAGTCCAGGATCTTCCAATAACACCGCCTTTGAACCTCCGGGTCCGGGAACTGCTTGTTTCTCGGCTGTTGCCGATGTAAAAAAGCCGGTCAGAGAACGCTGGCCCCGGGAGACCTGCGGGGTAGATTTTTGGTTTAAAGCACGATTTCTATCGAAGAGTTGAAGTCTTTCCTTAGATTTTCGAGAGGCTTCTGATGACTTGTTAACTGTGGAGCTCTTTCTCATGATTGAATGGCGTCGTGGAGTAAGGTCAAGTGGAGTAGCTCGCCGCAAGCCGAATATGCCATGAAGCCGATATTGACCTTTCTGGGCAGGTCCGGGCAAACGAGGCGGAGGATGAACCAGTAACAAAGCCAACATTGGTAAGAAAGTGTTGCGCCACAGAATTTAATTCTTAAGATGCTTCTAATAAATTAGTCTTATCCATAGAATAAAGAGGCTGCGTCGTCGGCTAGCATGGTCACAGTGAGAAGCACAGCTCAGGCAGCAACGATGGCGGCGGCCATCTTCCCCCCGGAAGCAAAGTCCCCTCACTCTCACTCCTCCTTCATTCCCACTCCCACTTCCCACTTCCCCCTCACTCCCACTCTCACTCCCCTTTCACTCTCAATCCCATTCTGACTCACTCCCACTCCCACTGCAAACTCCAGTATACATAAGCATATTCACTTGATTGGTTCCCCCCTTCACTCTCACTCCCCTCCCTCTCACTCCCACTCCTGCTTCATCCCCACTTCCCTGCCCCCTCACTCTCACTCTCCCCTTACTCCCACTTCTTTTCACTCCCCCTCTCCCATAACTCCTCCCTCTCCCTCAAACTCCCATTCCCCCTCACCCCCTCTCTAAACAAGGAAAAAACTGAGGAAACATAACATAGCCATCTAGACTCATCTAGAAGGAACATGCCTCAAAACACAGATGTGGATGTGATAAAAGGACAGTATATTTTCGCATACCACGCCTGTAAATTCACAAAGTTTTTGCGGCAGTCCTCCATGACATGCAGAATTAATTAGTACTCTCGTGAACAGAACAAAACGGCGTATGATTTTGTGTGTGTTTTTGACTTATCAGGATTTAAATACATATTACAATTGTAACCCCCTTTCCAACCTCTAATAACACCCCTGTAGTTGGTTCAAAGAAGAGTTGAAAAGATGTGCGGGTATCTCATCGTCACAATAATTCAACAATGATATAATTTCCAATGTATTGCATTACGCACCACTACTACCTCTTTTCGGTGGGTAAAAGAAAGATTCTGTTTTTCATAGAAACTGTACTAGCAACTCCCAAGTCAGTGACGATACAGGTTTGAGGCTAATACTGCCCAGAGCGGGAGGGGGTTGGCATTGGCCCACATGAAAACTTAGTTATGGTCATAAGACATTTTTTATTGGACGTAAGCTGCCAACCGGCTTCATAACGCCATGAAAACAAA
>JAVHNH010000134.1:0-10636 GCA_034783935.1 Desmognathus catahoula
CAGAGTTGAGGGTGCATGCAGTGAGTACATAGATGTGGCTGGTAAATGCATGGTTCACCTACCTTTAGGTCCTGCCATTTCTTTTTGCAGTCAGCCTCTGTCCTGACATAGACACCCACAGCAGAGACCTGCCCCGCAACCTCGTCCCACAGCTGGTTTTTGACACGGGGCGGTATTTTCTTCTATTTATTTGCAAACAGTACCACCCTGTGTCTGTCCAGCCCTTCGATGAGGATGCGGAGCTCCTCGTGCTCGAAAGCAGGCCTCTTGTCCTTGGCTGCCTCAGTGTCTCAGGGTGGCCTGGTGGTGGTGGTGGTGGTGGTGGTGGTGTTGTTGGTAGTGGTGGTGCACCACTGGTGGCCATTTCCAATTGGGGAGGGGAGAGGACACTGAATGAGGACAAGGGCCTTGGTGGGTGTCTGGAGGGACAGAGGGGGTGGTGGCAGCAGAGAGGGAGTGATATGACTGGGGGTAGTGGTGGTATTCCCTGGGAGGTCCCTGGAGGGTCCCTGGGTGTGGTGGTGGTGTTGGGGTTCAGCCTGTGGCTTGTCTCAAGCTGAAATGGGCCTGGGGCCTGCTGTAGATGAGCCTGGGGCTTGGTAAGGGTGGGGAGGCAGCTCAGCAGCAGTGCTTCTCCTCCTATCAAGTGCTGGACTTCCTGTATCCTGGTAAACAGGAAAAAGGAAGTTTCCCAGTGCTTATAGGTAATTGGGAGGAGTTACGTGCTGGTTTGCTACCGTTTTTGCGAGGTTTCTCACAAAACCGGTAAAAAACGATTTGCTTGGGGGCCACGCTAATTTTGCCGGCATCACGCTACGATTTTGCGTGGGTGTAGGGTTAAGCGACGAGGGCCTCGCAAGTGCTTTTTCAAGCGCGTAATGAAGCGAGGGGGCCTCACTTGGGATTTGCGAGACCCATACCCTCGCTTAACCCTACGCCTTGCTTAAATCCTCGCATGACTCATAATAACCCTGTAAGTCTTTGCAAGCTGTTGAGCTTTCTCTGCTAGTCCTTTTTCTATGTTCGTTACACAGGCAACATAGAAGAAACACTACGGTTGATCTGTCAGTGGTAGTTCTAGCGCTAGCAGAGGAAGAGCTTGCAAAGACTTTGGAAGAAGTAATGTTGCTGCAAACACAAATCCGGTAAATTATTTTAAATTGTATTTTCTGTCTCAATTCAGCCCCCACCCTATATTCCCAGTTTCACCTCACCACCACTCCAACCACGCACCCTCATCTTGGCCCAGCCCAAATACCCATTCACTGTTTTCACGTCACATCACATCAATTTCTATCAGTAATGTGTCTGTCTACTGGTTTCCTCAACTACTGATTCTCTGCTTTGCAGATTTCTCACCCACTCCACATACCCACTGTTCCACCCCATCTCCCCCTCTCTCTTTTACACCTGAAGCAGAAAACTAATGGCATTGGCCAATGCTTGTTACAGCTTTTCAATTACCTCATTTACTTACTCAGCTCTGCATCCGCTCAAAATTTGACATTTTTATTATAGCTTGCTAATAATAATAATAATAATATTACCACGTTTTTATATAGCGCAAAATACTGTCGTTTATAAGTGTTGAATAACCGATGGTACTATCACCCACTTTGTGGTACTCAATTTATCAATCTCGGAAGGGATCAGGGCTGGAAATGGCCCCTGATGATCCGAAACTGAATACCGGGAGCTAATCCCCTCGCTGTACTGTTCTGAAAGCAGGGGTGTGGCACGTCAAGTTTAAATTTAGTTTTATATATTTAAAAAAAAATATGCATACTTGATAACCGTGGCATCCCGTCCATATGGATGTGAGGGGCTCCGCCCCCCATTCACTGCTGATCTCCCACCAGCTGATTTGAATGACAGTAGGGTGTGGGAAAGAGCGCTCGTTGCCAGTGCTCAGGTGCAGCAGGTCAGCTGCAAATTGAGATGCATTGGGCTCCCCTGCCAGGCCATAGGAAAGCATTATGGGTGCCTTCCTCAGCACCCGGAATGGAACTTGCCCACACACACGCTGTGGCATTTCAGCCCTCTCACTCTCTTCAGCCTCCTTCCCTCCCCTGGACCCATCCTCTTAACTTCTTCACTGCCCCCACTCGTCAGTTGCCCCTATTTTTCGGATTTCTTTTTTCAGACTTTATTCCCCTGGGAGTCTGGCACGGACTGCAACAGCCCTTGTTCTTTGAGCTCTGTTTGTTTCCCTTTTGCGGGGCTTTAATTAAATACCTTGTTTAAATTATTAGGGCCCGATCCACAAAAAATGTACACAAGTACACAATTTAGGCTCAGCTCTCATTGAAGTCAATGGGAGTTATCACTCAACGTGGGTGTGATTTACCAGTGGTGTAAATGTTTTTTGCATCAGGCCCTTAAACGGAAAAGGGAAAATATTTCAATGGGACCTCAATAACACCCAAATTTGGTGAGTGATCTGCCTATGATGCACCCCCTCCTCTTTTACGCCCCTCTGGGAATCGAAACCAGCCAAGATAATACATCTTCTATTTGTGTGTCGCCTTCTTGCCCTTCTGCCCAATCACAAAAGCCTGAGACAGCCTCAGGCTGGCCTGATTGGTGCAGGGGCGGGCTGCACTGTATGCAGGCCAATAACAAAGCCTCAGACAGTCTGAGGCTTTGTGATTGGCGCAGGGGCTGGCTGCACAGTGTGCAGGCCAATCATAGCGCCTCAGACAGTCTGAGGCTTTGTGATTGGCGCAGGGGCCGGCTGCACAGTGTGCAGGCCAATCATAGCGCCTCAGACAGCCCGAGGCTTTGTGATTGCCGCAGGGGCGGGCACAGTATGCAGTTCAACCATTGGCTGCACCTCTGTAAGGAAGTGCCACCATTGGCTGAGCTGCTGCCTGTCTCTAGGAAGCAATTCAACCATTGGTGGCACATTCCTAAGGAAGCGCCACCATTGGCTGAGCTGCTGCCTGTCTCCAGGAAGCAATTCAGCCATTGGTGGCACATTCTTAAGGAAGCGCCACCATTGGCTGAACTGCCTGCCTATCAGACTGAAGCTGATTCTGTCAGTTGGCGGGCAGTGTGAAGAAGAAGGTGGCCTTCGTTTAGCCGGCAGTCTCCTGACAGACTGGAGTGGGCATTAAAGTGACCAATCTCAGCTGAGTTAGCAGACATACCAGGTAAAGTAGTGGGGAGGGTGTTAAATATTAATGTGATTGTGCGCGTGCGTGTGTAAAGTGTAATGTGTGAGTGAATGTGTGTGACAGATTGGTACGTTGCCGGGGGGGTTTGGGAATCGGGATGGGCGCAGGGGAACGTTTTAAAGAAGTTGCTTATTTCTAACTTTAGAAATATTGGGGTGTAATCCACCCTCAATATTTCTAAAGTTAGATATAAGGCCCTTTAATCTTTTGCCAGACAATTGTTGGCGCTTCCAGGGCAGGCGTCCCTCTCAACACATGTGAAAGGAATCCCCTTCAGCAAGTCTTTGGAGGGGAGGGGGAGGGGGGCCTCTTCATTTGAATATAAATACTGTCAGGGCGAGTAGGCAGAGGAGGCCTGCAGAGGTGAAGGAAGTGTGGAGGCAATGTTTACAGCACGCCGGCTTTTGCTTTTAGAAAATATGCAATTCAACCCTTTACCATGAGCTGCTTCATAGAGAATATAGAGCCTGATGTTTTTTCTGTTTCATTCTCTTTTCTTTATGCATACTGTCTACGCCTCTAATCTTCTGACATTTCCGGTGGGAGCTTTGGCCTCCACCAGTGCTGACTGAATACTATGCGCGCTATGATATTTTCAAGCGCCCCACCACCCCGCAGTAATACCGGGGGAACTAGGGGCCCTGTCACCACCCCCCAATAAATATGAGCCATTAGGTTAATCACCCACACTCTGTTGGTCCTAGTCACGTGCCACAAAACCCAATAGGTAGGTAGACTTCAAGAGAACACATTTTCAAATTTTACTTATATAGTGCAGCTAGCAGGTGCAGGATTTGAACCGTGTCCCTTGGGATGAAAGCAGTGGGGATTTACCCACTGCACTCCTTGTACGGTTTGGAATGGTGCTACAGTTTCTTTAGAAAGAATGGAAGCAAATGCTAGCATTTAGGGCTTGTTATTCATTCCCATGCTGTATCTTTAAGGCAAAAAACTTGGAAAATCAGAGTCAGCGGTCTGAGCATGTTTTATGCACGGTTAAAAAAAAAGCATTCGCAGGTCGATTTTTTTTTGGGGGGATGAGGTGCCAAATTTGTCTTCATACCAACAGACATGGGTTCAAATCGCGACCCTGCCACCAGAAAAAAATACTACCTGTAACCTGGCAGTGGTAGTGAAAGCATAAATTAATCTTTTGGGGGTTGATCCACCTGCGGTCTTAATTTTACGTCTGACTTTTGCTTGAAGAAAACATACATTTTAGAGTGCTTAAATTAAGTACAACTTTGCTGCATTTGAAACCCATGTTTTTTGAAAGAGGATGGATATGACTTGCATTCATTTGATAATTCTTGCATTTTTGCACTTGTGCTCGCTGTGTCTGTGCCTTAAACATGAAGAGATCTGACATCATGAAAGTAAAATACAGTTTCATCTAGTGGTTGCATTTTTTTAGTTCCTTTTTTGTATAAAGGGATACTTCTGTCCAACACCTTATAGTTTTCCTTTTAAGTGTTCTTTGACGTCTGCATACAACTGCCTTTGTTTTAAATGAGAAAGCTATTTACAGCTTTTCAGTGCTTGCTTTTTGTGGTGTTACTGATTGTTCACACAATATTTATGGTAGTACATTGGGGTTTTTTTTGTTGCAAAGTTCAGAGGGTAAAAAGAATAACAATGTAGCACCCGCCATAGGAATGAAGTAAACAGTCTGTCACACGACAAAATGGATGCAGTCAGGGAGGAAAATTGAGCATTGAAAAACTTTAAACTAAAAACCTGGGGAATTGCATTCAGGTGATGAAAAATACTTTAAAAAATGAATTTGGTAGAAGGAACTGTCCCAATCAGAGGCATCTCCAGTTGTATATTTATAATATGGTTCTACGGTTCTCTTGATGGTGACACCTGAACTGTAGTTGCATTAATTCAGTAGTATGAATACGATTCTTGTGGGTGTGATGTCTTTATTTTCTTAAATGAAACGGGAGTAAATCAAGTTTGTGAATGGAACACAATATGACTGCAAAGTAAAGCAGCATACCCCCCTGTCCAAGCAATCACCAGCCCTTTCAGAAACTCATATTTCTGCTACCTCACAGACAAGCACTGGGAATGGCTAGGTGGTGCCATCAGTTATAATAATGTTATTTTAACTGAATGTTACTAAAGGAACAAAATATTACATATTTTGCAGCAATAGAAGATAAGGTCCTTCCGGAGAGGGTCAAATTTGTGGCCTCTGAATTTGAACTGAAAGAACAAACAGCAAGGTGAGTTGGTTGCCTATGAAGTACTTGCTTTTAGCTCATTGTTAAATTGTATTTTGATACCTGGAATTCTGGGTGAGCTGGGTGGAGGTGAGCATGGTGTGAATGGGGGATTGGCAAGGGTCTGGGTGGTGGGCAGATCACTGACTTCATGTTTGACTCTTTGGAGGTTGACTTTTTGTGCTACGGACCCGGACTGGTTTGACTTAGCATTTGCTTTACCCTTTTGCAATTTCATTGCTTTGTGTGCCTGAAGCTGGCCTGTTTTCAAGACATTCCTTTTGCTTAGCCCTTTTGTCTTTGTACCTGACTTGACTGGCTTTTTTACCTCGGCGTGATTCCTGTTGTGGCTTTGTCTTTGCAAAGACACTATAGACCACATGTAAGCATGAACGACCCTTAACAAACGCTAACAACCGTGAACGCCTACGTTAATTAAGACAAATACACCATGATCTTCCATGGATTACCTTGGTCCATCATGGATTATCGTGTGCCGCTCATGGTAGACCTGGCATATACATTAACGAGCTGGCAATTATATGTCCATGATAATAGACAACCCGGACAACCATGTTTGTCCATGATAACATGGTCTGCAGTGACCTTGGTCGGTCACGGTCAGACCCTTGTTTCATTTACCATCATTGGTAATCCATGGACGACCATGTCCACAACAAGGACAAGACATGGTCGTCCAAGGTATTTATCCATGTTTGATCCTGATTAAACCAGGAACGTCCATGGTTTGGCCATGTACATGAGAACAGGTGGTGTGCAGAGAATTTGTGTAAAGCCAATATTTGCCAGAGTCCTCTGCATAGCAGCTAGATCAGTGGTGTCCCCTAGCCAATAATTCAAGTCCCCCAGTAACACTACCGCAGTATTGGGTTTGGTTAGGGAAGGAAGGATTTCAATAAGAGCATCATGGAAGTGATGCATGGTTTTCGGGGGACGGTAAATTAGTACAAAATTGATGGTAAAGTTCTCGTAGGGTGAGTATTTCATTAATAGACATTCACAGCCTGCAATGATTAAAGGTAGACCTCGGAAAAAGCGATGATGAGAGCGATAGATAATGGCTACACCGCCACCACCACTAGAGTGTTCCCTATTACATAGTTGGATGCGATACTCTTCTAGAACCACTATGTCAATGGTTGGCCCCTAAGCCTTGGTGAGCCATGTTTCCGTAAGGAAGAGGGCATCCAGGTCTTCCTCGAGTAGGAGATCTCTACTATTTAATGCATGTTTGTGGAGCGACCAGGTATTCAATAACATGCAGCTCAATGAACTACCCAGTGAGTCTGACAAGACGGGCTGTAAGCCCTCTGGGGCACTATTCGTGTTACAGGAAGCAGATAGCATTTTTGTAGAGGAACAGTAAAAGTCTTAGTCCCCTTCTGAGTGTTTATTACTGAGTAATTCTTCTGCAGATGGGGCTGTAGGTAAAGGAGGAGTAAGGTGGGGCACAAAAACAGTTCTAGATATATATTCCCCTGATTCACCCTCATCATAAGGCTTCTTGTTATTTTTGTGGCCGTAAGACAGATTGGATAAGATAAGTGGGAGCAGGCCAAATTCTTTAGAGGTAATATTGTATTACATTTGTGGCCACCCACGTTGTTAAAGGGATAGTTCAGCCCACCACTTTTATTTTTTCTTTCAAGTGTTTTTAGTCACCTAAATGCAATCCCCTTGGTTTTTACTTTGAATGCTACTTTATAATGCAGCTTTTCGGTGCTTGATTTTCTTTCCTGGAGGCATCCATTTTGTGGTGTGAATGATTGTTTAGACAATCCTTATGGTGGTTGCTACAATATTCTTTTAGTTTCCCTTTACACTCTGCAGAGGGAAAAAAAGAATAACATTGTAGCATCTGCCATAAGGATTGTGGCAATCAGTCACACCACAAAATTGATGCAACCAGGGAAGAAATTAAAGCACTGAAAAGTTGCATTATTAAATAGCTTTAGAATTAAAAACAAGCGGAATTGCATTCAGGAGACCAAGAACACTTAAAAGAAAAAATTAAAGTGGTGGGTTGAACTGTCCCTTTAAGGGCAATCCAGCACTCCAATGTGGGAGATTACACTCATTTTCAAAGGCTAAGAAGGTTTTATAGATCAGAGAACACTAAGGGCCTAATTACGAGTTTGACGGGAAGTACAAACTGTCGTAAAACAGTTTTACCAACGGTTTGCAATTACCGAAATATTACGAGTGTAATATGTCAAAATATACAGACTTTAAGCATAAAATCCCACGTGTTCCACTGGCGGAGGACATCCTCCCAATCACTTCTACAGCCCTATAAAAAGGCTCAGAAGTGGCACAGCAACTCATTTGGGACCAGGATGCTGAAATAACAGTGTCGATGCAGACTGATTGCAGTGCTATAAGTGAGGATTGCCCTATATCGAGCAATGTCAGCACAGCAAGTAAGCCCCTCTAACAGTAGCACCTGTACCTGTACCACTACCACTGATCTCCGTGGGCCTCCTCACAGGAAAAGGCATGCCAACATACCACATGTCCATTTGTCACCCTGTGGACTCACAGCCCAGTAAATGCTACAAACCTACCACTGAACTTAGCCACTATTACCAACCAAGTAAATAACAGGATGATTTAATGCAGGCATTAGGATTGGTGCCAAAATACAGCCTATCCTAATATTCATGACTATGTTGCATTTATGTGCCATGGATAGCTTCCAACACATGTTGGGCATGCTACATGGACTAGCACAGCCAACATTCTGCTGAATATTCGTGCAGGTCATGACTGCAATGCTTAAAGATGTGGGCAATCGCATCCAAAGCCATTGGATGAAGAGGCAAGATAACTAATGAAGAGGTCGTTTTACAGCCTTCAACACTTCCCAAATGTAGTCAGCTCTGTTGATTGCAACCATGTCAATATTGTGCCACCTAGCAAGTGGGAAGAAGATTATAATACCATAGAAACCAAGATAGTATGTGCCTGGACACGAATGTCAGTTCATGTCTGGGCGTCCCGTTGTGTTCCACATCTCTGCTGCTTGCAGGCACCATTGTTTTCTAGGATACATTTACTGCTGTGTGCATTAATCTTATCCTTTGTCTTTACAGTTTGACAACTCTCTGCTATAACATGCTTCTCAGACTTGACCCCTGGGCAGTTCTAAATTCTATGATTTTAGCTTTGGAGAGAGACATAGCGGAGAACGCTATTTGCGCTCCATACTCAGCAGACCGTTCTCTCTCTAATGAAGCTCTTGCTGTGTCCTCAGTTAAAGGCAAGCATTCAGACTCTGTCATCAAATTAGTTATTATCAGCGAAACGTACTACACACACTAGCGTCTCCTCAGAAATCATTATTAATTCTAAGGTAGGACCTCTATCTGCTACTAATAATTATGCTGCCCCCGATATTACATCTGCAGGTATAGGGACCTCTATCAGTGGTGATTACCAAACTCCTTGTCCTCAGAGTATTTTGCCTATTCATCGCCCTGATGTTTAAGAATGTGCTATGACAATTACGCAGCCCACCATCAATCGCGCAACTGATAATTCGGTCGCAACTCCTCTGCCTAGCCATGATGACATCATTCATACAATGATAGTTGAATAAGTGGCTGAAAACGTACTTTCTCCTGCCCCCTGCTTAAATGGGTTGTAAAGATCTTCAATAATGTGGCATATCATGACAGTACTGTGCCTATTAATCTCCCTGATGTTGAAGATTGTGTTATGTTAATTGCACAGCCTACCATCAACCCTGCTGCTTATAACTCGGCTGCAACCTCTAATCCTAGCTGTGATCATATCATTCAAACTATGATTGAAACTGCACTTTTTCCTACCCTGTCCACCTGTGTTGCGAAAACCCATGATAATGGGGCTTATCCTTTTTATGTGCAGCCTTGCTTATCACTCATTCTCTAGTCAAGCATGCTATTGAGATTATATCATTTTCAATGACATTGCACTTATGGCTATTACAAAAACATGGCTGCATCCTGCTGCTTATCATGCTGCTGTATTGGCCACTCCTATTAATTATAACATCCTCCATATTGATCGAGCAAAGAGCGTGGGAGAAGGTGCCGCATTAATTTTTAAAAATTGTTTAGATATTCACAAAACTGACTGTGCTTTAATTTATGGTTGTGAAAATCTTCATATTAAATTGTTTATAAACCCTAACACCACTTGTAATATTGTTCTTCTTTTGTCCTCCGCCACCCGTGCATGACTTTGAGGATCAAATTCATAGCCTGCTTAGTAGTTTCTCTAAGTCCTCTACTCAAACCATTCTGCTTGGCAATTTCAATTACTGAGCTAATGACCCTCGTGATCCTCATGATACTGTTATATCTTGTATGTTCTCCTCACTGGGCTTTGTTCATCATGTTAGTGATTCTACCCAGAAAGCAAGCAATATGATTGGATCCTTGCTCAGAATCCTCCCATCTCTTCACCTAAAATTGACATCTGCCCCGGGTCTGATCATCGTCTTGTCATATTCGATATGTTTACAGCCTCCAAGTGTCTCCCTCCAGCTAAACCTAATAAATTAATTTCCTGTCATAGCATTGAGAATGTTACTGAAGCTTCCTTTACCAACTTTGGATGTATGGTGTTGGCAAAGGAAGCTTCAGTAACATTCTCAATGCTATGATAGGAAATTAATTTCTTAGGTTTAGCTGGAGGGAGATACTTGGAGGCAGTAAAAATACCAAATATGACAAGATGATGATGTTTCTAGCCTTATACATCTTTACAACTCTGCAGTTACCACGGCTATTGATACTCTTGCTCCACTATAAAAGAAAACTTTCTACAAAAAAATGTCATTTTTCTGACACTATTATTCAACTCCCTAAGGAGAAATGAACTGCTGAGCGAGTCTGGAGGAAAGATCGTTCAGTAAATAATAAACTAATGTACCACTCTGCTGTTGCTTCGTATAAAAATGCTAAAAAATCTGCTTATGAGCGCAGCATTGATGCCGCTAAATCTGACACCAGGGAACTGTTTACAATTCTAAAGGAGTTGGATAGGAACATAAACTCTACTAAAGGATACTGCCTGGTGCATAGGCGTCTCATTTCTTTTAAAGATCATTGACCGGATTGCTTATGTACAAGTCCAGCAATTTGTAGAAGCCAATAACATTCTAGGCCTGAGACAGTCAGGCTTTAGAACTGGGCATGATTCTGAGACTGCTCTTATAGATCTAAA
>JAVHNH010000135.1:0-10626 GCA_034783935.1 Desmognathus catahoula
TATATACAAAATGTGCTATAGGCATCATTTCTTCAAGCCCACTGCCTTTAGTGCTGCATTTCTTGGTCTCTGTTGAGCTCTTGTTCCACCACTCTAAGCCTCAAGATCCATTTACTCTCTCTTCGTCTTAGTTCTGTTTCCCTATTGCCCACTCTAGGGTGGTCATCTACTTGTTCTATGGGAAACATTTCTAGCGGTAAATGTTGAATATCATGCTCTAGATTGTAATGTACTGCCAGCGGATAAGTAATATCATTCGACTTCACAGCTCTAATGTGTTGGCGCATTCTTTCCTTAAATTGTTTGTACTTCCCACGTATATCTTACGGCAGTGGCAGATTATTATATATACTACATGGTCCGAGGTGCAAGTTAACTGTTGCCTAATAGTGTACATTGATGAACCATTAAACCTGAAAGTGCTTCTTCCCTCAACTGTATACGTGCATGTTATGCAACGCTGTGTGCATTTTTCATAGCCTTCCGTGGTCATTTCATCACGTATAGCTGTCTCTTCGGACATCTTTGCTTTATACTCACTCCTACAGACAAGATCTTTAATACTCTTATTTTTTCTGTAAGAGAACTGCGGGCATGCTGGTAGTAAAGCCTTTAGGTCTTCGTCTAGTTGAAGCACATGCCACTGTTTATGCAATATTCCCTGGATTTTCCCAGAGTCCATAGAGTAGGTGGTAACAAATCTCACTATCTCTTCCTGTTTCCTATCTTTAATCTTCTATGCAAGTAACGCATCTCTCTTTTTTGCTTCAATTTTTTTCCTACCTCACTCTGGTTTTTTCCCTTTGCTCCCTATCTCAGGCAACACCCTAAAGGTTCAAATAAAAAAATGATTTTTGTAAAGTAAAAATCTGTTTTTTTGTAGCATAAAAAAGTTTTTTTCTATTTTCAACTTATTTTTTTAATTATTTTTTTTAACTTTTTTATTAAAGTTTTAGAATAAAATAAGTACAATTACACTAACATATACAAGAAAAAGCCATTGAAACGCCAGCAGGTCATTCAATACGTTCTGCAGTATATAAATGATAACTTTCACCCGTGAGAGGGTGAAATGGGTCTTCCATCTTGTTATCGAAGGCATATTTTCATTTTTCACTTTGGTCAAATATTTTTGACCGCATTCTTCTGCATTTAAGGTAATTGTATGTCGATGGCATTTTGATTGACAGGCACTGACAAAGAATGCATTTATTTTGACTGGAAATAATATGTTTTGGCTTCACATACTGGATAGAATAGCAATATTTTTTACTTTGTGCTTTCAGCAACATTGCTTGTCAAGATTATTGCACTCTAACAAAAATATAGTATAAACGGTGTAAAAAAATGTCAATCATTTTTGTGGGATATAATTTGTATTCAGCATTAAGTGCTTTCATGACCAGGAGGATAACTTTGGGGGACACACTATTAAATAAATAAACTTTTTAATAAATAACTGGTAAAATGCAACTACACACCGCTGGATCTCGGCTGTTCCAGTCTTGTCCTCAGCAGGTGTTATTCCAGCAACAGGCAATGGCCTCTATTGAAAAATTCCTAATTAAAGATCACGATTCATCAAATGTCAAGAAGGAAAATTATTAACCTGCTCTGCAAGTTGTGTGAACTATCTTCTAGTTCAGCTGTTTGATTCCCATTCACAGAAGTGAATGTGCAGTGGGTTGGGACATGACAGGGCCTGACTCTCCTGAATAATTTCAGTGAAGTCACATTGGTGAGGAAGAGTCACGTCAGAGAAGGATCAGTCATCACCGTGAGGGAGGTGCCGTGGCGGGTGATATAAATGAGCCTCCAAGTTGGATGCTGGCATATTCTACTTCCCTCCAAAGACGCTTCTCTGCGACATCAGGTGAGTGACTGCGCTTTCCTGCATCCAATGGGCTCTGAGGTCTCAGTAATCGTTGAGGTACAAGAGGGATGAGCATAGCTGTCTCTTTCTGCAGTTGCTTAATGTATATCTTTGTAAACAAGGATTGCCTTTCAGTGCACTCTAATATCAGCTCTTTGTTGCTCACTCCCTGAAACTCTCTCATGTGTGATTTACAATTTACTTGGACTGTATTATTTGAATTCTGATATTATTTCTGATATATCTGTATGTTCACAATTTATTGCCCAGATCACTTATGAAATGAAAGAATCATTGCAGTTGATTTGTGACGTATGATCCCATCTTTAAGAGGTCAAAGGTGTCACTGTTTTGGTGAATCGGATGAGATACACTAGAGTGACGATCCTCGTTGATAGTGGGTTTTGCAAGAAGGTTTCAAGGCATATTTTGTGCTGCAGCATTCAGTGAAAAATGAGATGTGACAGGTTTGGGGATTTTGTTTAGATAAAACTAGGGAATCTGAAAGCGATCCACTTTCTATAGAATTTAAAATTCCTGATTAGGTAAATAAGGGACCTAACCAAAGCATTTTCTCTTATCGACTTGACATGCTTGCCTTGGAAAAATGCTAAACAATAATCAAACAACTGAATAATGACCCCAGGAGTGAAATATGGGTGTACCAAATTTAGACTTTGAGTTGGAATTTGGTTGAATATGAGCCAATTTCTGGCATCTGGCATTCAGCCAAATGTTTCCTAAAATTTTGCTGCAGACAAATTCCTGTTGTGCTTTCTCCACACATCTTACTCAGGCCACTGTCCACTTGCCATCTTCTTCCTGCTGGTCATCTATGTCTAGTGTGAGCATAAATTAAGAATAATGTTTACAATTCTGTCTTCAGGGATTAGAATCTCCCTGTCATTGGCAGCAGTCACTACATACTTATCTTAGCATGCCTTGAGCTACACAAAAAAATCTAAATAAATTTGAATTTTTTAAAATTTCTTTACAATCTTTACAAAGAGGTTTAACCCTATTTGGTTCTTTTGAGTATGCAGAAAATTATACAGACTTTTTGAGGGACTGTAGTGCACAGTTGTAATTAAGCTTAACTGTTAAAAAAAGCTATTTGAGTAAAATACCTGATGTATGGAGGTTTGCACACACTGCAATTTAAGGTGTTGCTCTAGCTCACACCAAAACATCTGTTCCTCCTTCTCAAAATTATTAATAAAATACCATTTAGTTGGGCAATATATAAAAAGAGATGCAACTGTATGAATGAATAAAGCTGCCGAAGGTACATTAAAAGCGTGCACACAATCATTTGTAAAAGCCCTCTATGCCTTGCCTTGCAAACCCTGCATGTTTGTATTTCCCTAATCATGGCTTAGTTATTCAGTCAGTCTAAATTTCCATTACACGCTGGAATTTGTAGTTATGTATTGATATTAGCAAAGTACTAGCCCTGGAATTCCAAGGAAACATCTGGACTGATATTCTATACATTCTTGTGGTGTATCATGTCTGTACAGCAAGTGGTGGAAAGGTGTGACATGCCTGTACTGTCTTTAGAAGGTATAGCTGGGTTTTACCTATTTTGGGTCAGTCCTATACTGTTGGTGGTGAGGAAAGACCCTGCCCCTCCCCAGGCAGACACGTTAGACAATGTAAAGAGGAAATGCCTTCCCGGTGACCTCTGTAGTTAACCATGTGGCCAAATGCCAAGGGCCAGGGCTCCAGGCAAACCCCAGCACACCACACAGAGGGTCTAAACCGAGGATCTTAAATGTCTAATGTGGTTCACAGAGGGCCTAGTTGGGGCAAAGATGTTCCAATGGGCTCCTACAGAATCTAGTGAGCCACAAATGGCCTGATGGGGGCACAAATGCTCTTGTAGTTGGGTGCCCCTTCTGGTGGGGGTACGAGGTGTATGATGGTGGTACAAAGGGTCAGATGGTCCGGTGGAGCGCTCTAAACAAAAAATACAAAAGTAGCCACTTTTCAAATGTGCAGCAAACCTGCAGAGAGGCCACATTAAGCTAAAATATTTGGCATTGTTTCCTTTTGACATCATTTTAAATACTCTTAATGGCAGGGTAATGACATTTGTGTACCTAATGTGCCTAAAATAGTACCATTCATGGTACTATTTCCTCGGTACAGGTTTCACGGTCAGAATCCAAGCATAGGTTCAATGTTTTGTATCATAGAATTTTCATTCTCCTGCCATACACTATTTTAATCACTTCCTGATTTGCCAAGACTAGTCTACAGTTTATGATTTAGAGGAAACAGGGTCCTCGGTCAGAATCCAAGCATAGGTTCCATTGGCTTGTATCTCTGGCCCGGATTAAGAGTTGGGTGGTAAATGAAAACCATCTATAAAACAGTTTAACAGAGGGTTTTCATTTACCACCTGACTCGTAATCAGGGCCATAGTATTTTAATTCTCCTGCCATAAACTATTTTAATCACTGTCCGATTCACCAAAACTAGTTTACAGTCTATTGAGGCTGACATTGTAAAGCTCTTTCCTGGAGAAGAATAAAGGGGCGGGTCTCAATGACTCAGTCAGGGATAGTTGAGGAAGCACTTACTGAGTAATGGAGTTTATGTGAGTCTTAGGAACGACTTTTAAGAGCTTGCCTTGGGAAAAGACTACACTTGTATACTGCAAAGCTGAGCTTTCAAAGCAAAGGAATTAGTGCTAATAATGTATGACTCTGACAAAGCACTTCCTGGAATAGATTGATACTGAAGAGAACAGAGACAAGGACCAGCCATAAGGAACATCAAGAGTGGGCCAGATTTACCTTTGTCTGACCCCCAGGCACCGTGAGGAATAGTGCCTCCGAGTAACCCCCATAGGCAAGTAAAATGCTTTTGATCTTGCTCCCTCATGCCCAAGTTGCCCACTGAGCAAAGCACCTTGAAGGACAGGCCTCACAGGCCTAGTGGGAAATCTAGTCCTGCTGAAGCCTGAACTATTCATTGTGTCTGTTGTACCTTGAACCTTGAATAAATACTACTTCAGACAGGGCTATAAAAAGTAGAAATTCTACTTGTGAAAAGGGGACTTGAGATGAAATATCAGATTTAAGCAGAATGTGGAGGCCATTGAGGAAACCCCAGCCCTGGCTCAACTGCAAGGGATTAAAGATGCCATTTCTTCAAGAGCACACCTTTACCTGTCTGTGTTTTATTAATAACGAGGGCCTTCAGAAAGGGCTTCAGAGGTACAATGTCTTCATAGCTCTCTTTGTGAAGGGAAATACTTTCAAACCATTCTTAACCTCAACCATAACCCTATTCTTCTGCCAGTTAATCTCCATGGTGTCAGGGACAGATTTCCTGTTAGATATTTCAGATCCTAACAACAGCTGGTGCATAGCCTCAATGGGTGATTAGCAATTACAGCTCTGTATAAAACACCTTTCCAGTAATTACCATTCTTAACCCTAATTCTAATCCTATCCCACTAACTTGTTTATCACCATGAAGCCGACCTTCCCAAGCATCACCATTCATAACCTTAATGCCACTGGTCCTTTTTATTGATTGCAAACATTTTTAATTTGTTGAACGGTGTTGTCCCTGCTCTATACCCCCCTCTATTTTCACCTGTTTATTTCCCCTAAAATGTCTCTTTTTCATGTTTCCTGTTAGCGTGTTTATTCTTGACACTTATAATTTCCCCTAATGTTTGCTGGTTGTTGGCGCACATCTGCAACCCCTGCGCCCTGCCCCCTTACCCCTGCCTACGCACCCAGTAACTGTCACCATGGTTCCCCCCACCACTTCTGCCCTGCACTGCGTCCACCTGTCTCTGCCCTGTGAAGCTTCCCCCTCGAACCCTCCATCCACCAGCCAGCAGCTCATAGCCCCTTCCTTCCTCTGACCTCTCCTCTGTCTGCCCTGCTCTCTTACCACTGCCTGCGCACCCAGTCACTGTTGCTATGGTTCCCCCACCAAAACTTCTGCCTTGCACTGCATCCACCTGTCTCTGCCCTGTGAAGCTTCCCCCTTGATCCCTCCTTCCACCAGCCAGCAGCTCTCAGCCCCCTCCTTCCTCTGACCCCTCCTCTGTCCTCGTGATTGGTCTATATGTCTGTGATGTCATATGTGTCCGCCCCTTCATGTCAGCCCCTCCCCTCTACCCCTTAATACTGCTTGGCTCCCAGAGTTCTGCCTCTTTTGAACTTCCTGTCCCCTCCTGACCAGATCTGCGGAGAGTGCTACCAGATACCCCCTCCCCATCCTAAACATGCTGGGGCCTACAGCCCACCTCAAGACCTGAACTGCTGCACTGGTACTGATGCTGGTGCTAAGACCCCTGTTACTCCCCTGAAACCCCCTTGATGTCCCCAGCCTGCGTTCCTCTCCTCTTCCCTCCATTTCTCCCCCACCCCTCTGGCAGGGCTCGCTCTCTCTCTCCCCACTCTCTCTCCCACTCTCTCCCACTCCCCCACACTGTCTCCCCATCCGCTCTCTTTCCCTTTTGTGTCTCTCTCTCTATCCCTCTCCTCTGCCTGCTCCTCCTCCTTTCCTTCTCCTTCTTTCTACTGTCTTCTGTGCCTTCTGCTGCTCCCCACACTGCCCCCTAGGCATCCAGGCCACTGCGCTGCTTCCCCAGACCCTTATATAATAATTTAATGTAATATAAATAATTACAAAACTTAATTTCTTAAGTCCCGCCCATAATTTTATATAACTTAATTTTATTTCAAAAATTACATATTTAAGCCCCCATTAAGTCCCCATTAATTACCCTATAATTTATAACCCTTAAAACCCATTAATTTATTAATTATAAGTAAAGTTAATCTTACCTTAATCCCAGCATGTAGTCTTTCTACCTTCTCTACTGCCGGTGGCCATCTTGGATTGGTCATTTGACCGGCCAGCAGCAGAGACGGTAGGTGGATGCCCCGGCTCCCATGTAACACTCCCAGTGTTATCTGAATTTTTGAAGATGATAAAACTAGTGCCTCACAGGGAAATAGCATGAATTGTCCAGAAATATATCATTTGGATAACTGTAGAATTCATGGTCAGCAAATTAGTTTTCAAATTGGAAGTCACAAAACTCTTAATATTAATTAATATTAATTTATTTATTTATTATTTATTTATTTATTTAAACGTTTTTATATAGCGATACATGCATAGCTTTAGACCGCTGGAAGAAGTGAATAAAAGAAAGAAGAACAGAACAAAATCGGCAAGCGAAACAACTAAAAACAGGTGATGAAATCAAATGGACATGTTGATGACAGGTAGCAGTGTCCGAAAGAGTTCAGCCCGGCACAATACCTGGGGCGTAAAGGCCATTAATGTTCAGGTTCCTGGCCTTGTTTCTGTTGGCCAGGGTGATCAGAACAGGATTGTCTCTGGCGGGTAGAGGAGGAGATGAGATACCAATAGGACCGCCTCTTCTGGCAGGAGGACACTCAATAATCTGTCTGTGCGGGATGTCAGATGCCCTGAGTGGTGTCCTGGGGGGATCCCTTCGGGTGGACCCAGTGTGGACCCTGGGAGGGGAGACCGGTGGCTCGGCTCTTTGAGAGGACCTATGGGTCTTTTGTGCTAGATATGCTGTGGGGGCGGGATGAGATGCAGGTGAAATGCCTTTCTTCAAAGCCTCTGTATGAATCAGGTGGTCTTTTAGTGCTTTCTTAAAGGCTTGGAAGGCATTGATTTCTCTCAAATGAGCGGGCAATGAGTTCCAGAGGCGACATCCTTTCGCTGAAATGGTGGTGCCTCCTCTGGATGACTTCTTGAACTTGGTCACGGCCAGCGTATTCAGATGGTGGACATGTCTGAGTCTCCAGGCCTGGGGTGGCCTCGCCCAGTGCTGTGCATAAAGGGGGCCCATATTTCTTCTGGCTTTCTAAAGCCAATGGCATATGTGGGCAGTTATTTGAGAATCAATTGAGATCCAGTTGAGCTTGTTTCTCCAGGGACTCAGGTGTTGTGTTCGGTCCAGGGCAAAGATCATTCTGTTTGCCCGATTTTGGATTTTTTGAACACCATAGTGTTTTCTTGGATGCTCCTAGTAGGAAGGCAATACCGTAGCTGATTCTGGAACCAATGAGTGCCTGGTATGCCTGCTTTCTTTGACCAATCGTGAGGAGGGGGAAAATTCTGGACAAGATATTAAGCTGCTGATGGCACGTACAGATAGTTTTGTTGGCTTGCGCTGTCCCATCCAGATGGTGACTGATATCCACTCCCAGATCTCTGACACATGGACTTGGGGTGGGGGGAGAGCCCCATGAGGCTGGTCAGGGGAAGTCCAGGGGGGCGTCCAGCCTGTGCCAGAGAAAATACACCACTAATGTGTTCAAATATGCACGACTTTCTGTTGTTTCTAGGCCCCTTAAAGAACACAATTTCTACTCCAGGTTCTAGAGTCACACTGAGCAGACTTCACCCAAATGAAGTCGATGCAAACCTCATTCTAAATGTTTGTCAGTGACTCTTGCCGGAGATTTCTCTGTGTATCCTGCGTAACAGAATCATCCTACTCTAAAGTGGGACTAATGCCTGACTTACCACTGTTTCCACACCTGTGGCTCATCATCTGTGTGATGCATTATGGGAAACCCAGGGAGAGCAGCAGTGATGGCCACCCGGGCTAACTTCTAGTCACACGTTTCAAAATTCTTCCTTTTCAGTTATGTTTTAGTTCTGGTAAAAGCTAAAAGTTTGCCAGATTAACTTGTTAAAGGGACCGTTCACTCCTCTGTGTTTATTATTTTTTCAACTCTTCATACATTCCTGAATGGAATTACTTTTTCATTAATTGTCTGAGTTTTCTCAAATGACTGCTTTTCATGGCCTGCAATCTCTCCCTGGGCTCAGACATTTCAGGTGTGGTTTTGTTTGCATTAACCCAGTGGTGAAACCTACTTTTCTTTATCATCTCTGCCAGGAGAATAGAAGTTACTTTGTCAAAAATGCCACTGGAATTATGTAAACAACAAATATAACACCACAAAATGTCTGAGCTCAGCAAGAGATTGCAGGCATTGTAAAACAGTCAAAAGACATAACTTGAGGAACTAAAATAGAAATGTCAGAGTAATCTGCAAAATAATGCAATGTTGTATTCCAGAGGGCATTGCACAGGGCATTGCACAGGGCATTGCACAAGGCACCCCACATTGCATTGCACATGGCATGGCACAGGGCATTGCACAGGACACTGCAAAGAGCATTGGGTGGGACATTGCACATGGTATAGCACAAGGTGCTGCACAGGGCATTACAAAAGGCATTGCACAGGGCATTGCACAGGGTACTGCACTGGGCAATGGACAGGAAATTGCATAGGGCATTGCACAGGGCATTTCACAGGACACGGCACAGGGCATTGCACAGGGCACTGCACATGACATGGCACAGGGCACCACACATGGCACAGCACAGGGCATTGCACAGGCCACAGCACAGGGCACTGCACAGGGCATTGGGCAGGACATTGCACATGGCATTATACAAGGTGTTGCACAGGGCATTACCAAGGGAATTGCACAGGACATTACACAGGGCATTGCACAGGGCACTGCAAAGGGCACTGCACAGGGACACTGATCAGGGCATTGCACAGGTCACTGCACATGGCATGGCACAGGGCACTGCACATGGCATGGAACAGGGCATTGCACAGGGCACAGCACAGGGCATTACACAGGGCACTGCACAGGACATTAGGCAAGACATTGCACATGGCATTATACAAGGTGTTCCACAGGGCATTGCACAGGGTACATCACAGGGCAATGGACAGGAAATTGCATAGGACATTGCACAGTGCACTGCACAGAGCACTGTGGAGGGCATTGCGCAGGGCACTACACATGGCACGGCACAGGGCATTGCACAGGGCATTAAACATGACATTGCACAGGGCACTGCACAGGGCATTGTACAGGGCACTGCACAGGACATTATAAAGGGCATTGCATGGGGCATTACACAGGGCATTGCATAGGGTACTGCACAGGGTACTGCACAAGGCAATGGACAGGAAATTGCATAGGACATTGCACAGTGCACTGCACAGGGCATTGCACAGGGCACTGCATTGGCAATGGATGGGCAATTGCATAGGACATTGCACAGTGCACTGCACAGGGCATTGCACAGGGCACTGCATGGGCAATGGACAGGCAATTGCATAGGACATTGCACAGGCCATTGCATAGGGCAATGGGCAGAACGTTGAACAGGACATTAGGTGGCACATTGCACATGGTATTGCACAAGGTGCTACACAGGGCATTACAATGGGTATAGCACAGGGCATTATACAGGGCATTGCACAGGGTACTGCACAGGGCAATTGACAGGAAATTCCATAGGACATTGCACAGTGCACTGCACAAGGCTTTGCACAGGGTACTGCACAGGGCATTGCATAGGACACTGCACAGGAAATTTGCACAGGGCACTGCACATGGCATGGCACAGGGTACTGCACATGGCATGGCACAGGGCATTGCACAGGACACTGCACAAGGTAATTTGCACAGGGCACTACACATGACATGGCACAGGGTACTGCACATGGCATGGCACAGGGCATTGCACAGGGCACTGCACAGGGCATTGGGCAGGACATTGGACATGGCATTATACAAGGTGCTGCACAGGGAATTACCAAGGGAATTGCACAGGGCATTACAGAGGGCATTGCACAGGACACAGCAAATGGCACTGCACAGGGCAGTGCACAGGACAATGAACAGGGCATAGCACAG
>JAVHNH010000136.1:0-10600 GCA_034783935.1 Desmognathus catahoula
TAGAAATTCGCCGTAACCGGCTACCGGCACACATAATAACACACAGTCTGGGGCGTACACTAAAACGTTGTTGAAACAACCAAGGATGCCGGAGGATTCGGCCCCTTGGAGCATGGTTTTCTTGTGTACGGAATCTAGCATGAGACCGAATCCTAACAGTACCCCCCTCCAGGACCTCTCCCCACAGGCTTGGGCTTCTCCGGATGCCGTGCATGAAAGGCCGCTTGCAAGCGCGGGGCATGAATATTAGCAACCGGCTCCCAAGACCGGTCTTCAGGACCGTAACCAACCCAATCAATTAGATACTGGAGTTTCCCACGGACTAGACGAGAGTCCAATATTCGTGCAACCTGATATTCACCTTGAGTATCGGGGGCTGGCTGGGGGCTGTCCACATCAATGCGTGTTCCAGGGGTACAGACCTTGACTTGAGAAACATGAAACACAGGGTGACATTTCATGGTAATTGGAAGTCGCAATCTCAAAACCAGGGGAGAAAGTACAGCCTCAATCACATAAGGACCAATGTATTTTGGGCATAATTTGATGCATGGAACGCCCTTAAAATGGAGGTTACGAGTAGATAACCAAACCTTATCCCCCGGTTTGAAGGAAGGAGCCTCCCTTCTAAGTTTATCGGCTTGTTCTTTCATGGCAGCCTTGGAAGCCAATAAGAGGGAAGTGAGAACCCGTACCCTGGACGAAAAAGTTTTAAGAAACACAGACACTTCAGGAACCAGGGAGGCATTAGGGAATCTGGAGGGAAGAAACTTAGGGTGATATCCCATGAGAGCACAAAAAGGTGTAGACTTAATGGCCGAATGATACGAATTATTATACATAAACTCCACCAGAGGTAAAGCCGTAAACCAGTTCTTCTCATCTTTCATGCAAAATACTCTGAGATATTGCTCCAAAGTCTGATTACAACGTTCAGTAGCTCCATCAGTCTGGGGATGGTACCCCGACGAAAATACCAATTTAGTCCCAAGATGGGCATTAAATTCTTTCCAAAACTTGGCTATGAATTGAGGACCTCTATCACTTACAATTACCTCAGGTATACCATGTAATCGTAACACAAAGCAAATAAACACCATGGCTAGAACCTTAGCTGTAGGAAGTTTGGTCAGACCAATAAAGTGAGCCATTTTCGTGAATAAATCCGTTACCACCAACACCACAGAGTGACCCTGACTCAAAGGAAGATCAGTAATAAAATCCATCGATATATGTCTCCAAGGTCCATCAGGAACCTTTAGTGGCTGAAGTAGTCCCTGGGGTAACAAATGACTAGCTTTAACCTTAGCACAAACAGGGCATAACGCTACATATTCCTTTACTGTACGTCTCATTCCCTTCCACCAGACATACCGAGACAACATTTCAAAAGTCTTAACTGGGCCCGGATGCCCTGCCAGTGGGGAGTCATGACACCATTGTAGCAATTCCACCTGTTGTGAACTCTTAGGAACCCACAATCTAGTACCGTGAAAAAGTAAACCTTCAACCTCCTTATGTAAAGTACCAAAGGCCAAAAACTGTCTCTTGGAGTCTGTTGAATAGTACTCCCGGACTTCTTGTAAAAAGGATGACAACACTGCCACTGTAGCACCAATGATTCTCTGGGGCGCTAAAATAGTAGTAGGACTCAGGCAGGCGAATGGACTGTCCCGCCGCCTGTGTGAATGGAAGCGCTCTCCTGTGGATGGATACAGTGGGACAGTTGTAGTCCCGTAGTGATGCCTCGAACCAGCAGATAGGAGGCGCCCCCAACGCGGCTGCGTCACCACTCCTGCTAGACCATGTCAGTCCCAGCGTCATTGGAATATCGAGCGGGGCGGTGGGAGAGGAGATCAGCGGGATGACGGACAAGCCCTGATGAAGCCGATGAGGGTCCGTGCTGCTCCCAGCCATTCATCAAAATGGTGGTACTGCTTGTGCTTTGCCCATGAGCGCCATTAGTTTCACTGCCCCACTTTTGTACAGGACTCGATGACTCTATAGAGCCCCAAATCTGCTTGCTATGCCCTGTCCTCTTCTAAACTATACGTCAGATTTTTGTTTGAACGTAAGCCGGGGTTTTGGATTGTACTTGTGCGATATATATGGCAGATGGCAGTGCGTGGGGAGGTCGGCTTACTTGGCGGCGGGGGGCATGTCTGCTGTTAGACCTGGTTCCATTGGCTGAGATATCTGGCTTTGTGCTCCATCCCGTGTGTTGTTCTGCCTGAAGCCTGTGAGACGATCTTAGTGCAATATATGTTGTAGTTGTCATGTGATATCCTCTGTTCAGTCTGCGGAGGAAGCGGTCCTTGGAAGTCGCGGTCTTGATAGTAATCAACTGTGACTTGACTGTCACGTGGTCTTGTCTATTGTTTGGAAGGGAGTGAGTTATGGTTCTATGGATCATGTTGGGGTTGATCTATTGCCAAAGTTGTATGGGGGTTTGGGGTAAGTCGAAAGTTGGGGTTTCGACTGGGGGTGGGCCTCTTCGAATCTGGTGTATGGTTAAATGTGTGGAGACATGTGTGTGGCTATGGGCTGAATTGAACTTGGCTATGAGTCATCTGTTGAGAATTTTTGTTGTAATGGATGATCATGGCTAGTGGGATGCTCAAAATTTTATCCTGGAATGTTAGGGGATTTTTGCAATATGCAAAAATCCGTAAAATACTGAACTTTTGCAAGAAAAATCGAGTGGATGTGTTGATGCTCCAGGAAACTCATTGGCCCACGAACGGTCTTGTTCCGTTGCTCACTGGATGGGCGAGTCATGTATTCCACTCTGCGTTTACACAGGGGTCGAGGTGGGTGGTCGTGGCTGTTAAGGCAGGGCTTCCCTTTCAGTTGCAGAGACTCACTTTAGATCCACAGGGAAGATATGTGTTAGTAGAAGGAGACCTATGTAACAAGAGAGTGCTATTGGGATCGATATATGGGCCCAATGTCGATGAGCCAGACTTCTATAGGCATCTGTTTACACTATGTGCGAAGGTAATTGACATCCCCTGGGTTCTGGCGGGAGACTGGAACTTAACACTTGATCCCCAAATGGACAGGTCCAAACTTGGCAATAGACCACAATCCCGGGCAGCCCTAGAAGTACATAGAGCGATGGCGTTATATGGGCTAGTAGATAGCTGGCGGCATGTTCAGGGACAAAGGAGACAATACACACATTATTCAACTCCATATGACCTTTATACAAGACTCGATATGATATTGGTTTCAGAGTGTCTAATGGGGGCGGTTGTGAGTAGCATGATACACGCACGAGTTTTCTCTGACCACAATCCGGTGGAATGTGAGCTACGATGGGGGCGCGTCAATCCGAGAGTGTCGACCTGGCGAATGAAAGGTGAGGCACTATGCGATCCAACATATGCAGCTACACTAACACAACATATCGAGACTTTTGTTGGGGCTCATCGGGACGATCCCACAGATGTGGTAACTAAATGGTGCGCCTTTAAGGTGTTTATTAGCGGTGTGGCCATGTCTCATGAATTCGGTTGATTGAAAGCAATTCGGGCTAATATGGGGCGATTAAGTCAGGAGCTTCAGGCTGCTGAAGAGCGACATGCTAGTTCACAAAAGTTGGTAGACCTGGCGGAGATTCGTAGAATCACGTCAGAATATGATGAGGAAGCAACAAAGGAACTCCAGTTTATGTCTCGATTTGCCACAGCTAAGCAATATGCATCTGGAGATCGACCTGGCCAACCACTGGCGCGTTTACTACAAAGAGAAAATGGTAGGAATCCCATTGTAGCTATTAATACACGGCAGGGTGACAGGGTGGTTGATATTGAGGATATTGTTGCTACTTTTTGTGAGTTCTACCGGGAACTCTATGCCACAAGTGGGAGTGACACGATGGCTGATGCTAAAAGTTATATTGCTCAAAAGGCGGGACCGCAGATCACAGCGGCGGTGCGAACACAGCTGGCGACTCCCATTTCTGATGCTGAAATTCGGCAGGCTGTTAGAGAACTAGCTGGTAGTAAA
Source organism: Desmognathus catahoula (assembly GCA_034783935.1). Lineage (NCBI taxonomy): Eukaryota > Metazoa > Chordata > Amphibia > Caudata > Plethodontidae > Desmognathus > Desmognathus catahoula. Next base: position 4,012 of record JAVHNH010000136.1, read on the forward strand.
GCACCGGGTCCTGACGGTCTCGGGGCCGAATTTTACAAATATTTTGCGTCCCTCCTGATACCGTTTTTGCGTGCTATGTATGATCAGGCCCTGAAAGATGGTAAATTCCCGGCTGAAATGAATGAGGCCAGAATAGTCTGTTTTCACAAACCCGGCAAGCCTCAGTTGGAGTGTGGGTCCTACCGACCGATTTCATTGACCAACGGTGATGTTAAGATATATGCTAAAATCCTGGCGAATCGGCTGCTTCCGCAGATGACAGCCCTGGTCCACTCAGACCAGTCCGGATTCATTCCGACTAGGAGTACCATGCAGAACATCAGGCGTTTGATGCTGGTAAAAGCGGCTCTTACGGATGAAACGCAGTCAGCTATTGTGGCGCTCGATATGGCCAAGGCATTTGATTCTGTCGAGTGGCCGTATCTGTTTGCCACACTGGAGGCTTTTGGGCTGGGCCGCGAGTATATTACTATGGTTCGTATGCTATATGCCGATCCCTCGGCTAGAGTGGCTATTAACGGTGTACCGTCGGAAAGTATTGTTATACAGCGTGGAACGAGGCAGGGCTGCCCACTGTCACCCCTGCTCTTTGCGTTGGCCATGGAAGTATTAGCTATTAGACTTAGGGCGGATTTGCAGGGGATGGGCATTTTGGCTTGGGGACAGTCCAACATAGTTTCGATGTACGCTGACGATACATTGCTTTACTTGGATAATCCTTCTAAGGCGTTACCAATAGCTATGGGTGTTTTTGATCGCTTTGGAGATGTGTCAGGACTTCGGATCCATTGGGCTAAGTCGACACTGTTTCCTTTGGGCTCTGGAAACGTCGCTGGTATAGAGACTGGTGGATTACAGTTAGGTACCGAGAAGGTGAAATACCTTGGTATACAATTTTCCAATGATGTTGTAAATATGCTTCAAGATAACTTCTGGGGGCCCCTACAGGACCTTCAATACAAAATTGGGAGATGGATTAAACTGCCCCTGAATCTGGCGGGGAGGACAGCTATAATGCAGATGGTGGTGGTCCCTAAATTGCTCTATATATATTCGGCACTTCCTCTTGACCCAGGTCGTCGGTATTTTAATGAAGCTCGCGCACTGACGTCCCGATTGATTTGGGGGGGAGGCAGTCCTAGAATAGCGTACAACACAACTACCAGACATTACGCAACAGGTGGTATTCAGGTGCCCAATATACACTCGTACTACCTTGCCGCGCAACTTCAACATATTATGCCGTATTTGTTGACTTCCCACAATGGTGCAGACTGCCGTCTGCAAATGGAGATGCATCGATATGACCCATTCGATGTGGGGGGGATGGTGGTGAACCCGGACATGATCCCGAGTAAGACACCAGACCCAGTGTCTCACACGCTACATACCTGGAAGCGTGCGTTGAGGAGATTTGAGGAAGGTCACCCATATTCCCCGCTTATCCCCATCCACTTACTTCGGGGTGTTCAGCGCGCGTTTAATCGCAGGGAGAGACTGGAATGGGAGACGGGGGGCTGGCCGTAGTAGGAGATATGTTTGTAAGTCATCAACTCTGCACTATCACTGATACACAGGCTAAACTCCCGTTTACGGCGAGTAATGCTATCAAAATACTACAAGTCCGGAAAGCTCTGCGCCATAGGTGGGAAGAAATACCAGTTGAACCAATGCAATCGTCACTGATGCATCATGCCTTGCAGACGGTTGAGTGGCGTCATCAAATTACTATGCTATATAATCTTTTACAATCTCAATTAGAGATTGAACCTCTCCGGTTGAAGGCTGTTTGGGGTGAGGATCTAGGAGTGGACATCACTGAGGAACAGTGGGAGGTTATCTGTAGCCACACTAAAGAGGGGGCCCGAAACGCCAGACTGCGCATGATATACTATAGATTTCTCACTAGAAGCTACATTACACCCATGATTTTAAGTCGATTTGTCCCGGAGACGTCACTGTGCTGCCCGGGCTGTGGGTCGCCTGAGTGTTCATTTATGCACCTGGCCTGGGGATGTAGCGAGACGCATCTGTTTTCGAATACGGTATGCGCCGAAATTACCGAGATATTAGGAATCCATATCCCCAATGATCCCAAATTAATTTTCCTGATACAATTCCCTAAAATGCCAGTGGAGGACAGGAGTTTCCTGAGTCTCGCGTTGATCTTAGCTAGGAAGGTGATCGCATTGAGGTGGATGCGTGCGACGCCGCCAAGAATGGATGTGTGGAGAAGATTGTTAGCCAGGTGCAATGATAATGAGGACACACTGCGACAGCTGGGACCAGTGTCCTTGTGCCCTAAAGACATCTGGGGGAAGTTTAGGTGTTTTCTGCTGGGTGAACAGGTGGAAGATGAGGGTGACGCTAACTCTATGGGAGGATCTGCCGACGAATGAGTTATACGTCCCATCATGTGGTCCTAGAAATTGGGCTCGATTGCAATAAGGTTAATGTCAGATGAGTATGCTGCAAGAAGCTGAGCTATATCCCATAGGTAGATGTCGACTTAGCAGGATCTATGCCATGATGTCGAGGAGAGTTGGGGGGGAGCTGTTGGGTGTTTATATGGTTGGTTTTAATGTGAGAATATATGTGAATTGTGTATAGAGAAAGGTAATGTGATATGATTTTGATGTTTTATTGTGTTTTATGTTATTGCAATGGTTTATTATAATTGTGATCTGCCAACTTTGTTTTTCATTTTGTGACAATTGGTGATAATCAATAAACATATATTTTTTTTTAAATAGTAGTAGGAGTGGTTTCTGCCTTTTCAATCTCCGGATATTGACGAGATAATGCATCAGCCCTAGCATTACAGGATCCAGGTTTATAGGTGATAATATAGTCAAACCTGGAAAAGAAGAGTGACCAACGAGCCTGCCGCCCGTTCTGACAAGTGAGGTTTTTTAGAAATTCAAGATTCTTGTGATCAGTGTATATAGTGACCGCATTCCCAGTTCCCTCCAGATAATGCCTCCATTGTTTCAGTGCCTCCTTAATTGCGAGTAATTCTTTCTCATATATGGTGTAATTTTGTTCCGCTGGGTTGAGTTTGCGAGAATAATAGGCCACTGGGTGTATCTCCTGGAGAGCATCTTTCTGGGATAATACAGCACCTATCGCATTTGAGGAGGCATCAGCCTCTACAATAAATGGTTTCATGAAATCAGGGTGTATTAATACCGGTGCTTGAGTGAATTCCTTCTTTAGGGTCTCAAAAGCTTGCTGCTGTTCATTTCCCCAAGAAAAACCTTTCTTTTTGAGAATCTGTGTGAGGGGTAGGACGATATCAGAATAGGCGTGTATATACTGTCGATAAAAATTAGCAAAACCCAGAAATCTCTGTACCTGTTTGATATTTTGAGGAGCCTCCCATTGAACTATTGCTTGTATCTTGACGGGATCCATTTCTCTGCCTTTGTGGGAAATAAGAAATCCTAAAAAGGGAACTTGTTTCTGAAAAAACATACACTTAGATTCCTTAGCATACAACCGATTCTGAAGGAGTAATTCTAATACTCTCCTAACATGTCCAGCATGATCCTGTTCATTCTTAGAGAATATAAGGATATCATCTAAGTAAATAATCATAAATTTATTCAAGATGTCTCGGAATACATCGTTCACAAAGAATTGGAAACAAGCGGGTGCATTGCACAGGCCAAATGGCATAACCAAATACTCGTAATGTCCATGGGCAGTACGAAAGGCGGTTTTCCATTCATCTCCCTCTCGCATACGTACAAGATTGTAGGCTCCTCGAAGATCTAATTTAGAAAAGATGGAAGCATCTTGAATCTGGTCTAGCAGCACTGGAATCAAAGGAAGTGGGTACCTATTCTTTATAGTGATTAGATTTAAAAGGCGGTAATCTATGTATGGTCTTAACTCTACGGTGTCTTTTTTAGCCACGAAAAATAAAGGGGCCCCTGCTGGTGAGGAGGAGGGTCGTATGAAACCTTTCTCTAAATTTTCCTTAATGTAAGCTTTTAGGATGGTATCTTCTTTAGGAGAGAGAGCATAAATCCTACCATAGGGAACACTAGTGTTGGGGACCAGGTCGATACAGCAATCATATTCCCTATGAGGAGGAAGTGTGTCTGCCTCTTTTTTATCGAACACGGTCACCAGATCAGGGTATCTTTCAGCAATGGTATTAATATATCTCTTTTCCGTGGCTTCTATTTTTAAGGTCCTGTTCTTCCAGTCAATGGCTGGATTCCAATGTACTAACCAAGGCATCCCTAAAATGACCTTAAAGGAAGGAGTTCTGATAATATCAAATTGTTCTTCCTTTTCAATTCCCTGAAAGATTATACTCAGAGGCAAAGTATTATTTTCAATCATTCCAGAGGTAAGGGGAGAATCATCTACAGACATGGCCTGTTCAGGTTTAGATCTTTTCCGAATTGGTATATCATGTGTTCTTTGAAATTCTATATCCATATAATTACCATTGGCCCCGCAGTCTAAAAGGGCACGGGTGGCTACATCTTTTCTGCCTTCCATACGTATCACGATTTCTAAGTACAAGTGGTGGGCAGAAGGAGCATCCCTTAACAGAGTACCTACTATACGAGGAGAAAAAGTACTAGCTGTGCCCGGAAGACCTCCCCGTGTGTCTACCGGGCGTTGGCTTTTACCGAAGTCAAAGGACAGTTGTTTTTTTTTTTTTTTTTTAAATATTTTTTATTAAATTTTTCAAAATAAACATTACAATTTATACAAATAAAAAAAATAAAAATAAATTAACATCAATATTGACCTTATACGACCGTGGGGGGGGGGGAGGGAGGAGAGCGGGTGCATTACATTACATTTCGTGTTACAGGATCGAGATTCATTTGTTGATATCTAAGAAGAATTGTACATCAGATGTAACAGTGTAACCAGTGGCATAACAGGTGAGCAGAGTCAAGCATGTAATCACAACACTCCTAGGTGTATAAGATAGGATAGATGTTACTCAGTATCTTGATCAGTATTTTGTAAGAACCAATAGTTTAGTATGGGGGCCCAGAAGTCTCTTGGGGTACATGCTGGTGTAATCAGGTTCCAATACGTGGTTTCAGTCTCATAATGTTTCCATAGCATATTATTCAAATGTTTCAGGGTGGGTACATGTTTGGACATCCACTTCTCAGCTATTGTTTTCTTCGCCGCCATCGCTATCATGTTAAATAAACGTTTTTTCATGCCAGTTATATTAACATTTATGCCTAATATCCATACTTTAGGATCTAAAGTCAGTTTACACTCCAAAATCTTTTCAGTTTCCGATACCACCTCAAACCAAAAATTCTGTATTTTTGGACAGTCCCATAGCAAATGGTAAAAAGTAGCTTCATCGCTACTACATTTTGGACATTTGGGATCTCTGTTTTTATAATATAAAGCAAGTGAAGATGGTGAATAATACATTCTATGTAGCACTTTGAAATGGACAAGTTTATATCTATAGTTGGATGCAATTTCTTTGATTTGTTTCCTAGCTAATACCCATTCTTCTTCAGTTATTGAATCCCCTACGTCTACCTCCCATTTCCCTTTTAGTTTTTCCCAGTATGTAGGAATTGGTCTGGAAGTTGCAGCATATATTTCAGAGACTCTGATTCCAGTTTCTGTATCTTGACAAATCAATTTCACCACAGGGTCATCGGAAGGGAGAAAGGGGTAATCAGACAGCCATTTTTTACAGGATTCTTTAACTCTCATGTACATAAAAAAATCGCATCCTTTGAATGCTGCGTGCTGTTCCAGTTCGTATTGTGCCTTAAACCAGTCACCTACAAATAGGTCTTTAACTTTTTTTAAACCAGCCCTGTCCAGGTATCTGATCCATCTAGGTTCATTATTCAAGGATAATTGGGGTACCCATCTTATTTCTATATCTCCAGCTACCTGTAACGGGGTTGTGACCCACCTTTTCATTCTCCTCAAAGCATTTTTTGAACAGTTAACCACATCACCCGAATAGGGTCTCGCAGTTGTAGTGTCTTTCAGAGCCTGTTCTCTTAGATCTTGTTCGGTAATCAGAGCTTTTTCAGCCCACTTATGGGGACGTGTAATCGAAGTGTTAAACCATCTAGCTATAAAAAAGGACTGTGCTGAGTCGTAGTATCTCTCTAAGTCAGGCAATGCAAGGCCTCCTTCAGCCATTGGTTGCACTAGTACATCGTATGATATTCTAGCCTGTTTTCCTGCCCATATAATCTGTAATGTGTGTGTGCGTAAGGTAGTGAAAAAACGTGCGGGGGGGATCAGTGGTGTGTTCAAAAAAACATAAAGACACTTAGGTAAAATTATCATTTTCACCAGACCGATCCTACCTGCCAGGTCTATCGGGACATTTTTCCATCTTTCTGCCAGGGCCCCCACCTCTTCCAGTAGTCTGACGTAGTTTTTAATATATAACTGTTTCTTCCCTTTGGTGTAACATATGCCAAGATATTTAAAACCAGTAGTCTCCCATGTAAGTGGGCAGTTTACATCAGGTCGCCATGATGTATCATTCAATGGAAACAGGAGGGATTTTTTCCAGTTAATGCTTATACCAGTTATCGAACTGAAGTTATCAATCTCA
>JAVHNH010000137.1:0-10582 GCA_034783935.1 Desmognathus catahoula
CAGTAGTTGTAGAACTAGTGGCAGTATTGGTGATGATAGTTGTAGTATTAGTAGTAGTAGTAGCAGCATTAGTAGTATTGGTGATGATAGTTGTAGTATTAGTAGTAGTAGTAGCAGCATTAGTAGTAGCAGCATTAGCAGTAGTAGCATTAGTAGTAGTAGTAGTAGCAGCAGTAGTAGGAGTAGCCGGAGTCGTAGTAGTAGTAGCAGCAGTAGCATAGTGGTATTGGTAATGGTGGCGGGGTGGTGGTAGTGGTAATGGTGCTGGGGTGGTGGTGGTATGGTGGTGGGGGTAGACTTGTGGGGGTCTACCCCATTTTTTAAAATATATATTGCCCTCTGGTGGGGGGGCAGAACCCCTCCACCCTAATAATAAAAAAAAACATCCTTGTTGATAGTGGCTAACCACTGCAGAATCCTCCTATGGATCCTGCAGTGGTGGGCGCCCTTGGGGGGCCTCCATGCACAGCTATTAGCTGTGCATAGAGACCCCCCCCCCCACCGGCCTCTGTGCCGAGAGCACAGAGCGCGCAGGCGCTCTGTGCACTCGGCACAGAGGCCTGGGACCTCTCTGTCCCTCAACCGCGCATGCGCGCCATCGAGGGACTCTGAGGCCCCGCCCACCGCATCAGATGACACGGCGGGAGGTCCCTGCCCCGGCCCCCACTGCAATACGGGATCCGAATTCAGATCCCGTATTGCACTGGTTCCATTTAAGAGGCAAGTGCAAACCTTATGACTGCGCTCTCCCTTTCGCCGGCTGCTATTCCACTGTTTTCTCTTTCCTTCCTTCCTTCCTTTCTTTTTCTTTCCTTCCCTCCTTCCTTTCTTTTTCCTTCCCTTCTTTCTTTCTTTCTTTTTGCGCCATTACCTCTTTCTACCCTCCCTTGTCCACATTGCCCAGTTAGGAAAGGTTGCCATGTCAAGCAGGTTTGTGGATTACCTTTGAAATTGTTCTGCTCTTTTCCAGGACCTTGCTGATGTTGGCAGTTCACCTGCACCTGCTCCACGCTGACCACTGACCACACTGGTTCTATTTAAGAGGCAAGTGCAAACCTTATGACCACGCTCTCCCTTTCTCTGGCTGCTATTGCACTGTTTTCTCTTTCCTTCCATCCTTCCTCTCTTTTTCTTTCCTTCCATCCTTCCTCTCTTTTTCTTTCCTTCCATCTTTCCTCTCTTTCTTTCCTTCCCTCCCTTTATTTCTTTTTCTTTTCCTTTCTTTCTTTCCTTCCCTCCTTTTCTTTCCGTCCTTTCTTTTCGTCCCTTCTTTCTTTTCGTCCCTTCTTTCTTTTCCTCCCTTCTTTCTTTTCCTCCCTTCTTTCTTTTCCTCCCTTCTTTCTTTTTCTCCCTTCTTTCTTTCTTTTCGTCCCTTCTTTCTTTCTCTCCTTTCTTTCTTTCCCTCCTTTCTTTCTTTCCCTCCTTTCTTTCTTTCCCTCCTTTCGCTTTCTTTCCTCAAGCAGGTTTGTGGATAACCTTTGAAATTGTTCTGCTCTTTTCCAGGACCTTGCTGATGTTGGCAGTTCACCTGCACCTGCTCCACGCTGACCACTGACCACACTGGTTCTATTTAAGAGGCAAGTGCAAACCTTATGACCACGCTCTCCCTTTCTCTGGCTGCTATTGCACTGTTTTCTCTTTCCTTCCATCCTTCCTCTCTTTTTCTTTCCTTCCATCCTTCCTCTCTTTTTCTTTCCTTCCATCTTTCCTCTCTTTCTTTCCTTCCCTCCCTTTATTTCTTTTTCTTTTCCTTTCTTTCTTTCCTTCCCTCCTTTTCTTTCCGTCCTTTCTTTTCGTCCCTTCTTTCTTTTCGTCCCTTCTTTCTTTTCCTCCCTTCTTTCTTTTCCTCCCTTCTTTCTTTTCCTCCCTTCTTTCTTTTTCTCCCTTCTTTCTTTCTTTTCGTCCCTTCTTTCTTTCTCTCCTTTCTTTCTTTCCCTCCTTTCGCTTTCTTTCCTCAAGCAGGTTTGTGGATAACCTTTGAAATCCCTCTCTCTTGCTGGTTTTGCAGGACCTCATTGATGCTGCCAGAAGTCTAGCTAACCATTGGAAAAGTGACTGTCCCTGCACCCTGACAGCTTACCAGGCTCTAGAAAATTTGCAATGGAGAGAGGAAGTCAGTACAAGTCTTACTCCCTGTTTCTTTCAGCTTTTCAAGAATTTAAGGAGGAAACATACTCTGTGTGGAGGACGCACAAATCAACTTCCTCCAAATCCCAAAACAAGAAGCTTAAAGGAAGACTGATAGATACACACATTTTTCCTTTTGCGCATGTCAAATTTGTTTGTGTTCATCATGGTGTCCCAAAGCCACGTGGCACAGGAGCACGGACATTTACCAGGTTAGACCTCTGCATTGTCTTTGCCTGCCTACTGGTTTGGGAATGGGGACTTCTTTAGGTTAATGTGGGGAAGAAACCAGAGTATGTTAAACATTTTCAAGCAAGGCTGCTGACATTCTGTACCTACACTTTTCTGTTACTGTCCTACAACAGGCATTGCTGCTGCTGGAGTCACACCTGGCTTCTTGCCCACTATTTAAACCTGGTGTTTCCAAATTACTGCTTGGCCAACTGTTGTTCCTGTACCGCTTGGCCGACTGGTGTTGCTGTACCACCTGGTGAACTGGTGCACTCCTTCCACTTGTCCAACTGCTGTTACTGTAGCACTTGGCAACTGGTGCTCTGTATTTACCAGCTGTACTGATGGTCTCACTTGTGACACTGCTGTTGTAGTTCCAGAGATGTCAGTCTCTAGACCCACTTCGCAACTTGCTGCCTTATCACTTTTTCCTCCCAGTGGTTCTGTAAAACCACTTGGCCAACTGTTGCTGCGATGCCACTTGGCCAACTGGTGATATGTTACCAGTTGAGCAGCTGGAAATGTAGTACCACTTGGCCAAAGTGTTGCTCAGGTGTTCAAAAAGTTGGGGTGTGTCACCATTAAAGGAGAACTCCGCTCCCCGAGTTCTCCACTAACTCTCTACCCCCCCAGCAACCCCCACTCGCCGCACTTACCTGTTTACTGCTGCGGCTGCAGCGCATAATTCATCTTTGAAAAACGGGCTGCAGCTGATCGAAGCAGCGCCATGCCATTTTAAAACGTCACTGCATCAGAGGAGCTTGACTCTGCTGACGCACATGTTTGTGAAATGATCCGTACTTGTATGCAATTTGCATAGAATTTGCAAAACAGGTAACTGCGGCGAGAAGGTGGGTTCCTGGGGGGTAGAGGGAGTTAGTTTGGAGAACCAGGAGCAGAGTTCTCCTTTAAAGCTGTGGATAGCATCTGTGCTTTGGTTACTCAAACTCTGTACAGTAGTCTAATATTGGTGTATCCTATTTGTACTCCTAGGTTTCTAGCCAGTGCATGCCCGGCCGAACTCACAGTTGTCTACAATGCGAGGATTGAAAGCATAATGATTGTTAAGGCTGAATTAACTCACAACCATGCCCTTGATCCCAGCCTAGCAAGATTATATGTACAAAACAGATGCCTAAATCAGACAGAAGTAGAACAGCTTGGAGATGTGATGGCTTTGCAGCCTAAAAATCAAGCATTGCTGCAGTTCATTAGGGAGCATAATGGGAAAGGACTGACTATGAAAGACATACAGAACTTAAAAGCTAGGCACAAAAAAATGCAGATTAACTTGAAAGATGATGATAAATTAATATACGCCCTAGATAAGGTTTTACAAGTTGAAGATGGCAGGTGTGACCTGTCTATGAGCGATGCAGGAGATTTACAGGTCTTGTTAATTCAAACGCATACCATGAAAGCATTACTAAGTAAGTTTCCAGAGGTGGTGCATGTTGATGCCACATATAAAGTCAACAACTGTGATTATCCAATGTTTATATTCATGATACATGATGGAATGGGTCGTGGACGCACTGTTGCTTTTGCATTCGTTCGAAATGAAAGCAAAGACAACATCTGTTACTTAATGAAGGCTTTTAAAGAGTTTTCAGATACTGACCCACAAACTTTTATAATCGACAAAGACTTCACTGAATTGGCCGTTATACAGGAATGCTTTCCATCCAGTCACATAGTGCTCTGTCGTTTCCACGTTCTACGCATCTTCAACAACAAAATAAACAAATTGCAACTTACTGATAGTGGAGGGAAGAAGGAACTTCTGGCAAAAGTTAAAAAAATGACTTACTGCTCAGAGGAGGAATACAATGCCATTCGCTTGCAGTTGCCCAAAATCAGTCCAAGCTTTTATGAGTACTTTGTGAAAAACTGGGAGTCATGCTCAAATCTATGGGCCAAGCACAAACTGCCAAAGGGTATATTTGGCAACTACACCAACAACCGAGTAGAAAGTGAAAATCAAAAACTGAAAACCATTCTTTCCAGACACACATCTGTTGGAGGGGCAGTGCTAAATGTTTTACAATTTAATCGAGCACTAGACAAAGAGAGAGCTTTCAAACTGTTTCAGGAAACATGCTCTTCTGTACATTATCCAGGAGTCAGTGCCTTACAGAAAGCAGTCCTCAGTAAACTCACTCATTATGCTTCTGAATTGGTCATCAAAGAGTCTCAAAAGGTGGAAACAGTTTCTAGGTCACCAGTTGCTGAGCTTAATCACTGTTTCACTTTGCTCTGTGGAAAGACAGAGTACACAATACAGAAGAGTGGTGCATGCTCATGCGACTTCAGTCAAACCTACTTACTCCCTTGTCGCCATGCTTTATATTTATTAGAAAGCGGTATCATTCATGAAGAGCAACTACTTGCCTGCATCCCTAACCGCTGGAAAAAGGAATATCAGTCTTTACACACAGAAAGTTGGCAATGGCCTAGATGCACCGTGAACACAGTACCATTGCAGAAACAAAGGAAAATATTGTCAGAACAGGAGAAATACAGACTCTCCCTGGTAAATACAAATGAACTTGCTTCCTTGCTGTCCAGGTCAGGTCATGTTAGGTTCCAGAGTAGACTATCAACACTGTCTACAATAATAAGTGCATGGAGAACAGATAGGGATGTTACAGTTAGCATTGTTGATAGCATGCGGTCCACAGCAGATGACGACTCTGAGAAAGATGTTTATAATCATTTTGATTACAAGGGTTATGTTTCACATTATGATCCAAACAACTGTTCTGCGTTATCTGTGAACCAACGCACTGACCCCTGCCTTCTGCATCATGGCCCTGCTGTGGCTCCATCAGCACCCGATGTGGTATATTTTGATGGTGACAGCATAGGAAAGGACAGAAGTAATGCTGCCTTGCAAGTGTCAAGGGATGAACAATTCATTCTGGATCTCAGTTCAAAAAAAGCAGAAAGGCATGCTAACAATGATTTGGCCCCTTTGTTCAGAAATACGGATATAAGCAAAAGTAGGCTGCTCAATCCTGCAGTAGAAGCTGCCAACACTTCTGTCAACTGTCTCAAGAGCACTCGGCCCCAGCAAGCATGTGCATTAACCACAAACCAAAATGATTTAAGACGAGATGAAACCGCACTGAATCCTGACAGCACATTCCCACCAGAACAGGTGGAACCTTTTCCATTTACCACAACCACACCGAATTCCCCTGTGTCTCTATTGCAACAGTTACCAGATGATATTCCAGTAAATACAAATTTTGAGAGCAGCGGTAAGGGGCCAAATTTCTTTCTGAAAAGGCTAACAGATTATTCTTCAGATCCGCAATTGCAAGCAGATGTAGAAGGGGAGACGAGCTTGGGAGTCCAGACTGACGAAAGGCCAGGCCATACCATTACCAAGGAAAGTAATCTGTCCAACTTAAAGGGAAAATTGAAACTGTCCAAAGTGCAATGTAGGGGTAGACCAAAAGGCATGTCAAAGTGCCTTAGTTTTCCGGCAAAATCAAAGAATAATAGTTGCAGACTGACAGCCAGGACGGCAACAAAAAGAGAAGCATGTAAGAAAATGTGGGTAGAAGAGCCAGTATCACTGACTTTTGAAGATAGGGCCATAATTACATCAAACCAGTGGCTAACATCAGACATTATCCATGCAGCTCAGCTGATATTAAAAAGCCAGTACAATGACATTGAAGGTCTTCAGCATCCAGGTCTGTCCTATTCGAAAAGACTTTCAACCCCAAATTTTGAAACTGTTTCAGGGGCATTTGTTCAAATTCTTCACATCGCTGATAAATCACACTGGGTTTGTGCTGCTAACACAATCACAAGTAATAGTGATGACGTGGTCCTTTGCAACAGCTTGTGTGATGGCACTGTACACTCTGAGGTGGTTTCATCTGTATCATCACTGTTTAGAGAGAAGCAAGGATCATTCCTACATTTTAAAGTACTCCCTGTTGATCAGCAACCAAATGGCTATGACTGTGGCATTGCTGCCATTGCCTATGCAACTCTATTGTGTCAAAGGAAGGATCCTACCAAGGTATACCTACAGTGGGCAAGTATCCGGGGTCACCTCATTAATTGTATCGAAACCAGAAAGATGGTAGATTTCCCTTCCAAGGAAAGAGTTCCGGGGTCTGTGACTGAAGTGCAGGTGGCACGTGTGTACTGTGTCTGCAGAGAGACCGAAAGGGGACACATGGTGGAATGTGACCACTGCCACGAATGGTTCCACAAACGATGTGTCTACAAACAAACAGACCCAGATGTTTGGTATACAATGGCTGTGAAATGGTTCTGTGCACAATGCAGAAGATCTAGAAGGCCTGAAATAGTTACAATTGATTGAAGTTTCAATATTTTGGTACCAGCAGTCAGTTCTTATTTCTAAATAAATATGTGCTTACTCACATCTTCTATTTTTTACTGGTTCTATGCCTTGCACAGAGGGAGATTGCCTTCATCACATTGGTGCTGTTATCTGTCATTTGTCTTCCTTTCTCTCTTATTTCTTTTTTCTCTATTCTCATCTGTTACCCCTTTCTTCCTTCTATCCTTCCCTCTTCTGTCTTTTTCCTTTGTTCCTTCTCTTTTTCTTTCACTCCTTTCTTCTACCTCTTCCACTTTCCTTCTCTCAGCCTTCTTGTTTCGTTACTCCTATCCTCTCCTTTCTTCTCTTCCTTATTTTCGCTCCCTTCTTTTTTTCCTTGCTTTCTTTTTTCTCTAGCTTCTTTTCTACTCTCAATTTCTTACTTTTATCCTATCTTCTCTGCCTTTCTTTTTTCTCCCCTTCCCTTTCTCTTCTCCCCTTTCCCTTCTTTCTTCCTTCTTGCCTCCCTTTATTCTTGTCCTCACAGTGCGCGGATAAAAGGGGAAGCACACATGACTACCCCAAGGTGAAGGTGCTGTCCCACTATTAAGGTTTGCACTTGCCTTTTCAAACACACAAGCCTGCCTTTATCCCAGGTGCGAGGTGCGGTGGAACTAAAACTGCCAATTAGCTGTTCTGGCAGCACCACTAGGGACCTGGAAAAAAAGCAGGAGAGTTGGATTTCAAGGGCAATCAACAAACCAAAATAAGAACATAATTGTTTTGCAGACGCATCTATTGGAGAGGCAGTAGTGAAGGTTTCAGAATATAACAGCAATAAACAAATAGAGACATTTCAAACTACTTCAGCATCCCTCTGTAAACTAACTTGATATGCTGCAGACTTCGGCATTAATTAGTAAAAAAGGCTGGACAGTGTCTGGATCACCAGTTCATAAGCTCAATATTGCATTGTGTTTCTATTGGTCTCACCCTCCATTCAAATGAAAATTTGGTAGCATTAATAAACTGTCATAGTAGTATACTCATACAATCCTGCCGTATCGTGCTGTGTGTACCAGGGACCATGAAAGGACATTAGCATTCTTATTCTTTGAGACTGTCAAGATGCATAGAAAAGTGAATATCTCCTGATCTTTTCCTGTCAGTACCAAACATTTTCATTTTCCAAGGCAGAACCAGAATGGGGGATCTTGTATAGCTGGTTCCTTTATTGGTGCTAGTGTTCTTCCAGTGTGTCTACATACAATGACTATTGCACACCCTCTACTGCAGTGGTTGCCAACCAGTACCTTGTGAGCTACTGCTAGCTCTTCAGATGCCTAAAGTACCTCACTTGTTCCTCTCAGCAACATTTGGGAGCAGGTTGCAACTTCTCACATTTTTTCACTGTATTTTTGCTTACATAATTCAACTATATTTAAAACACATTTTCAGGTTTTTTCACAATATTCTGTTAATTATAAGCTATACAATGTGCAAAATTGGATTTTTTTTTCTTGCTTCAGGCTCACAAGCATTTTCTAGTGAAAAGTGGCAGAACTCACTGAAGAAAAGGTTGCAGTCCCATACTCTAATGCCTCTGGTTTTTGAAACCTAATAAAGAATTCATTTGAAATATTGTCACTGTGGAATTATCATGAGTTCCGGAATGTACTTATACTATATATTTTGTATGACTTCAATATGCAATGCTGAATGTATAAATAGGGAATTGATCGAATACTGACAGTTGTACTGTGAATATAATATCTGCTGTGACTCTTGCTTTCTGCCTGCACATTGAAATTATGAATCAAATGCTGTGTAAATTATACTATTTGCATTAAACTGAATAAATACAACTTACAAAAATAAATTATTACTCCTGCATGTTTATTGCTTCCAATGTTTGATATTTACACAATGTCTGTGAGAGTATTCAGTAAGAGCTGTCTAGCTTGATTTAAAATAAAAATACAAGAAAATACAGATGAAACTGCATGTGACTTGCACAAGAGGACTATACATATAAACAAGAATATTGTCCTTGTTCAATAACAGCAGTGGGTATACTTGAAAGGTATTCTGTTTGTAACAGATGCATCTAATTGAAATCTGAAAGCAGTTGGGGCAGGAGAGCACCCTGGACCCTTCCTGGCCCAGCAGAAAATTTGCGGTGGCAGGAGTGCCTTTGCGTCCCTTCCTGACCCAGCAGATACATCTGCGGTGGCAGGAGTACCTTTGCGTCCCTTCCTGACCCAGCAGATTTCGGTCCAATGGTGAGCTGGCATCTGCTGGGGCAGGAGTGCACCCTGGAGCCTTCCTGGCCCAGCAGAAAATCTGCGGTGGCAGGAGTGCCTTTGCATCCCTTCCTGACCCAGCAGATACATCTGCGGTGGCAGGAGTGCCTTTGCGTCCCTTCCTGACCCAGCAGATACATCTGCGGTGGCAGGAGTGCCTTTGCGTCCCTTCCTGACCCAGCAGATTTCGGTCCAATGGCGAGCTGGCATCTGCTGGGGCAGGAGTGCACCCTGGAGCCTTCCTGGCCCAGCAGAAAATCTGCGGTGGCAGGAGTGCCTTTGCATCCCTTCCTGACCCAGCAGATACATCTGCGGTGGCAGGAGTGCCTTTGCGTCCCTTCCTGACCCAGCAGATACATCTGCGGTGGCAGGAGTGCCTTTGCGTCCCTTCCTGACCCAGCAGATTTCGGTCCAATGGCGAGCTGGCATCTGCTGGGGCAGGAGTGCACCCTGGACCCTTCCTGGCCCAGCAGAAAATCTGCGGTGGCAGGAGTGCCTTTGCGTCCCTTCCTGACCCAGCAGATACATCTGCGGTGGCAGGAGTGTTTCTTGGCACAAGTCTGACACTGCATCTGCTGGGACAGTAGTGTTTTTTAAGCACATTCTGTCACAGCAAGCACGTAGCTACAAAGTATCCCAACTGCTACAAAGTATCCAAAGAGCTCATCTGCTGGCACTGCAGTATTCTTTTGCTAGAAAGTAGGCCCACATCTGCTGGGACTGAAGTGGCGGCCTTGTTACATACATGCGCCGCTGCGCGGCAGGAGGAGGAGATAGTGCTGACTCCTCCACTAGGGATGGGGGGATGATTAACCTGCCAAACCGAAGTGACCCTGCGGAATATTGGGCACATAAGGTTATCTGTGCAGTAATGTACTGAAGAAGCATATGGACTCATTTGCCCCCAATGTCTCACAAAGTCAAGAGCTTGAACTGGCAGAACCCAGTCGCAAGAGGAATGGGCCGGAGTGGGATTCTTTTTCTTTGACTTGTTTTTCTTATACACGATGAAAATATGTTTCTGTATTCATACCCTGGCGTGATTATAATGTACATTAACTAATCTGCTCTGCTATATATATATATGAATTGTGTGTGATGTTGGGGGGAGGGAGGTGTAGAGCGTCAGCCTCAGTTACGGAACATTCCCTCTCCCACAGAAGCTCTCTGCGGGACTTGGGACAAAGGGGATACTTGCGGGATAATCCCACAAATTTCGCTACGCTTGACCACCCTACATAATGTGGGTTGAGCTGGCGAAACCTAACATTAGTAACACTGGGTCATGGAGTAGGAACTGGATCCATGTAGCTTATAGAAGTCATCTCAATGCCTCCTTCGGGCAGCCTTAGAGACGGTGCTTGCTAAATGACAACTGCCCTCACTGATGACCTGTGCAAAGGAACAGGCTTCTAGTTCAAGCTGCAGTGCTACAAGTGGCACCTGCTTGGTAGCACTTTTCAGCAGCGAGATGGTCACTTCCTTACTGGGTTCCCATGTCACAACTCAGAAGTACCGCCTGCTGTGTCACCTCTGACAGAGGTAAATTTGAGATCTGCAGAATCTGAGGTGCTGAATGGGATGTGCACAGCCTGGGCCAGACCAGGAAAGC
>JAVHNH010000138.1:0-10547 GCA_034783935.1 Desmognathus catahoula
TCTTCCTTCCTCCTTTCTTCCTTCCTCCTTTCTTCCTTCCTCCTTTCTTCCTTCCTCCTTTCTTCCTTCCTCCTTTCCTTCCTTCCTCCTTTCCTTCCTTCCTCCTTTCCTTCCTTCCTCCTTTCCTTCCTTCCTTCCTTCCTTCCTTCTTACTCTCCCATGATGGAGGCCGTGACTACTTGTTGATGAAACTGAACTGGAGTAAGAGGTAGTACTTTGCGCAAGATCTTCAACTTAAAATAACCAGAGCTGCAGACTGGGCTGACATGGGCCGCAACTGAAAGATTGGCAGTGATCTTGGTCCGGATGAGCTCAGCCAGGGGATGGATGTAGATATTAAAGAGGAAAGGCGAAAGAGCAGACCCTTGAGGAACACCGCAGGTGAGTGGCGAGGGGGGCGATCGGAAAGGAGGGAGAGAGAAAGAGACTGGGACCATCCTGACAGGAAACAATCTAGAACTGAACCTGCAAGGCTGGTACCTCTGACTCTCTGGATCAAGGTGGAATGATTGATCGTGCCGAAGGCAGCAGACAGGGTCAAGTAAAGTCAGTGCCCCGACACCACCTGGATCCATGGTCATCGAAAGGTCACCCATCAAGGAGATCAGAACTGTGTCAGTACCCTTCTTGGGAGGGTACCCAGATTGAAAGGAGTCGAACAGAGTGTTCTCTTCCAGAAAGTCCCTTACTGTAGCAGAGGGGTAGCTAGGGACTCAAAGAGTTTCATAAAGAAAGGGAGATGAGAGTTAGGACAGTACTTGGAAAGAGTTGAGGGATTAAGGGAAGTGGGTCCACCAAAATGTGCTTAAGCTCATTAGGGATAAGACCAAAGCTGAAGGAGCCATATACCGCAGCTGTGATGAGAGGCAGCAAGGGGGAGGAAACCATCTCCTTCATCATTTTTAATGGGATTGGATCAAGAGGGGATGAGGATCGAAGGGATAAGATAGCGGAGGCTCCAAAGACTCAGGAGCAATGGGGGAGGATGTGCAAGTTTTATCAGGGCAGTCGGTAGACTGTACTGCAGGGGAGATTGGCAAAAGGGAGGCTGTGGCCGAAGAAAGAGGTTTATTCTGTCAGATGATAGAGATTTTTTTAATAAAAAAATGGAAAAAGAATTGCTGGTGGCTTGGGAAGAATTGGGAATAGGAAGGAGGCAGGCGATGACAATTCACGAACGATAGAAAAGAGTTTACGAGGTTGATTTAACTGTCAGTCAGATCCTGCCAACGATATGAGAAATACAACACCGGTGCAACACCAATTTGGGCCTTTAGATACTTCAACGTAATTGTTATATTCACCTAGAACAGAACCTTTCCATATCATAAGCCATAGCTTACTTCTGTCAGGCTTCTATTGTTTCTATTAAAGTCACTTACTGTTCCCCATGTTTTCTGCTGATAGGATTGGATCGTCGTGTTGGTCATTTACCTATGTATGCCACGTATTGTCATGCAATTGCTTATGTAGTTCACAGAAGACTGGGCACTGTGAAGAGGCAGCCTCTTACCAGTGCCCAACCATTAGTTTGTTCTAAAATTGGCCACATATATATTTTTGGAACGTGGTACCCTGGTGGGGGTTCTATGCTGTAAAGACATGTTTGCGAGCAAGTATATAATAAACTAATGGCTGGGCACTGGTAACAATAATCAGGTGAGGGTGGGTCTGGTGTTGAGGTTGGGTTGGGTGGGGATGGGGTCAGGTTGAGGGAGTTGGTGGTGTGGAGATTTGGGGTGATGTGTAGGCTGGGCGGTGGGGGTGGGGGGGTTATTATTTTGCCAGTTTTCTTGTTTGTGTTATATATCTGGTGCTTTCATTTGATATAAAATGTGCTCTTCTTTCTGGTTGTCTGTTTCACTTTGTGCTGTGGGCAGTGTGTGATGGAGGGGGTGTGTGTTCTGTGGATGTACAGTAGCTGCTATCTGCAGATGTGTGGTGTGTGCTATCTGGACCATCATGTGCATTGGTTGCATGTTGGTTTGGGTGGTTTATGTGAGTCTTATGGCCAGGTATCCGTCCATGGTGGGTTTGGGATATGCGCAGGGTGTGCGGATCATACACAGGGTGTGCAGATCATACGCAGGGTGTGCGGAACGTACGCAGGGCGTGCGGATAGTACACAGGGCGTGTGGAATATTTGCTACTCAGGGTGGGCGTTTTTGTGGGCTTGTCCCTTGAGTAGCTGGTGGGTGAGTAGAGTGGCCTACTCATGGGGCCTGTCCATAAGCATAGTTTGAAGAATGATGTGTAACTTAAGGGTAATGCTTATGAGTAGGCTATGAGTAGGCTACTCATGTTTCTACTCATCCCCTACTCAAGTTTCATGAATCGGGCCCTTTGTGTTTAGTTTTAAAGCTATTTAATAATACTGCTTTTCAGAGCTTAATTGTCTTCCATGACTGCATCCATTTTGTTGTCCGACTTCTTGTTTACACAATCCCTGTGGCAGATGCTACATTGTAATTCCTTTTTTCCTCTGCATACCGCAGAGAGAATAAATAATTACAATATAGCATCCACCACAGTGCCTTGAAGTGGTGGCAAGGCAACACATGGCACACACAAATAAATGAATACAATATTACTGTGTGGTGCATCACATTTACAACTTTAAATCTTTGCCTTCTACAAATTTTAAACATAACTCTAATTTTTCATTTATTTAAAAAATGCTTTGTTTTACCGTAATTACACTTTTAAAGGAGTTCATTTCTTCCACTACCTAGGGTGTTATTGGGACACAATTTTGTTGTCCGACTGCTTGTTTACACAATCGCTGTGGCAGATGCTCCATTGTAATTCCTTTTTTCCTCTGCATACTACATAGAGAATAAAGAATTACAACATAGTATCCACCACAGTGCCTTGAAGTGGTGGCAAGGCAGCACATGGCACACGCCTAAATAAATGAATACAATATTGCTGTGTGGTGCATCACATTTACAACTTTACATCATTGCCATCTTCAAATTTTAAACAAAACGGTCATTTTTCATTTATTTAGAAAATGCTTTGTTTTACTGTAATTGCACTTTTAAGAGTGCATTTCCTCCACTACCTAGGGTGTAATTCGGACACAACAAATAGCCACATAGAGTTTTTCTACACTCCAGCTTTAGCACCCGCTTATATTACTTCCATTTGCCTGCCATTAATGTTACAGCTACGCAAAGTGCAAGTTTCAATCATTCCATTAGTGGTTTTTGCCAGGACAATCCTGGCTTTAGCCTCCTTTGCCCTCCCTCCCATTTTGTTGCTCGCATTTGCTTGCTGTTAATGTTACAGCAGGGCAGAGTGCAAGTTCCATTCTTTTCATTATAGGCTATTGCTAGGACACTTTTGGCTTTAGATGCCTCAGTCCCCTTACCGCCAGTGTGCAGCCTGACTCGCCTCCTTACTATGCACTCGCCGCCACAACCCCTGGTGGGGGGGATCAGAGGGGTGCAGTTGGGCTCTCACTATCTTAGTTTATAGCGCCTTATGTGTACTTGGTTCTACCTCGCGTTACTCTTTGACGTTTATCGCACCCCTTGATGAACATCAAGTGATTTGTCATCAGCAGCTGTAGCTAAGCCAAAGAGGCACAGCCAATTATTAATTAGACACACATCAAAGACTGCTGTAAAGCTAGCGGCCGGTGGATGAATGATAACCGTGTTGTGACGTTCCTTAATCCCTTAAGTGCGGGTGCCGAGTGTGTCTCGTCATGAAACCCGGGAATGCAACATGATTAATTTTGCATTTTGCATTGGGTTTCCCATACGGAATCATTTTTTTAAATGATTCCCTATGGCCACACTTAAGGGGCTAAAGAAATACAAAAGTGCCAAACTTACTTTTTTTAATGCATATTAAAGAACTCATTGAGTACTTTCAAATGCATATTTAATTAAAGCAAATGTTTCTTTATTTTTCCCTGTGCTGCCTTTTACCTCCAAGAACTTGATGATGTCCGTTGATGGTAGAATGACTTCTAAAGTCGTTTGATGATCATCCCACCCCCCAGGATGGCTTCTAAAGTAATCTTGTTTGACCCTGGAAATCACCATTGCCATGACCCCGACAGCACCCAAGCCACTTTTGATTGCATACAGAAGACTGTTGGCATTACCAATGCTTGTTTCCCATTCTTGCTCTGCCCTTCTTTCTCTCCCCCCTCCCCACACATGCTGCAAACTCCAGCCAGGCTTCCAGCATGGGTTAACAATGGCACAGGAAACATGCTGAACAATCACCCTCTCCACCCCTGAAGGAATGGGAGCAATTCAGAGCAGAACAGCTCTGACTGCACACCTGCTGGGCTGATGTATCTGCATAATTCACAGCTGATTGCTTTTAGGTGTGCCCGGTCCCAGGAGGAGCTGGTGGCTGGTGATGGGCGCGCATTCATTTCATTATTTTCAGTTTATCTCTAACCATGAAGGAAGTAACTTTTCAGACATGCAGTTTATTTCCTGTTTGCAGTGTTCTGAGTCTTCACCTCCTTCACTTATTGTGCCCTGCCCTCACTGGCCTCTACCCAGCCACATTTTGCTCCCCCTCCCCACCCAGCCTGCTGTGCTGCATTACAGCAGAGCAATCACATGTTTGCCATTGAAATGCAGATCACACCAGGGGAGCCCTATGGCCAACCTGCCTTAAGGTGTGAGCTGCAGTGTCATTGGCTGTAGCTGCTTACAGCAAAACTTCCACCCATCAAGTATTTGGGGGTTGGGAGGAATCTGGCTTAATAAAAGTTGCTGTTGTGCAGGTACCAGTCATTTTATTTGGTGAACTCCTCTCTGTAAGCAGCTCAACTTGGCAGTAAGATAGCGTCGGCCCTCCTGTTTCTGTGTTACTGAGCTCAACTTGGCAGTGAGAAATTCAGGTAGGCTGGATGGGTTGGGCCTAACAAAATATTAATGCAATTTCTGTTCATTATTTTCCAAAGAACCTTTTTTCCTGCTATCTTCCTCATTATATACCTTTGCTCTCTGCGCCCTGTCCGTTCTTCATTCCACTAGCGTCCAAGTTTAAAATAAACTAATAGCTGGGCATTAGTAAGAGGCTGTCTCTTACCAGTGCCCAGTTATTAGGTTTTTCTAAAATTGACCCCAAAAATATTTTTAGAACGTACAACGTTGTAAAGACATGTTTGCGGGCAAATTTAAAATAAACAAATGACTCATTAAGGTCTTTGCAGCCAGCGGCTTCCTGTAAAACGATAAATACATGGTCTGCTTTTAATACCAACTGTTATGCGTCTCAGACTTCTACTATTGGCATTACCTTTGATAGAGGGAATGCCAATAACACAAAAATAGTGTCTGAAATTAATATGTGCCACAATGCTGAATGAAGTGTCTATATAGTACTTTAAGTGTGGTCCTGAGTAATTGGAGTTAGGGCTAAACTTTTGTGTTGTTGTAGGCAATTGCTGAGAGTAAGGGTTATATTGTTGTGTTGTTTTTAAAGGGGTTTACCCCAACGCATGCTTTATGGCGCTGCGCAGCCGATCGGTAGCGGGGCCATACAAACACAATTAATAATAACAATAACTCATCTAGAGGTCACTGATCAGATAGCATTCCTCTATTATTGCTCTCTGTAGCTCTTGCTCGTAACGTTATCCAACTCCCAGGGTTGGCAGGGTTCTATAATCCTCCCTCCCCCGCCCCCACTTACAAAAAAGGTGTGCGCTTTAATCCTGCTAATTATAGGCTGTGTGAATTGTTACATGGAGCTGGTAAATCATTTCCCAAAGTTCTCTTGGATATGGCCAACTTGTGCGAAATCCGATATCTCAGGCAGGCTTTCAAGCGGGGGTCTGTATAGACCATCGTGCATACACTTTACAGTTTATGGCAAAAAAATATCTCTCTGCAAACAGTTACTAATGTATATGCCAATGTTTTAGTAGTTCCTGTAATCAATGTATATAAAGCTAAAGTTTGCGCAATTGCATTTTACTGCGCTGAATTGTGGGGGTAAGATCTTGGTATTAAGCTAACATCTATGAAAAATGTGTGTCTTTACTTCCTAAATGTGTACTGGGGGGTATTAAGACTGGAAATTGGGCTACAGGCTAGGGTCGGATTCGCCATACGGGCATTTTTGGAGGATTTGGGGAGGTGCGCCTGTCTTTTTAGGGCCAGAGGGATGCTTTTTTTGACAAAATGGGCCAGGATTTTTGTGTTTTCATTTTTAGCACCCTTGTCGTCCCCCACACAGCAATCATTTTTGGGGGCCGAATTTTTCTGACTGCCCTCATACAATTTTGGCAAATCCGACACTGCTAGAAGCTTTGAATATTATTGCACTGTCTTGTTTCTTTCAATTTGCTTTACGCCCAGACCAGTTCAATCACGCAAATGCGCTTTTTGGAAATTATGATATCTGCCTGGATATGTTACAATCAGCAACGCGGCATACTATTTCATATTGTGACTGGCTTTTGGGGGTAGGTCTGGGGGAGGTGGGGGGGGGAGTGCGCTGGAAGGGGGATTGATTTGTTTTGTTTGTATGTGTTTGTTGTTGTATGTCACATGTTTTTACAGCGCCACGAGATGAATGAATGAGTTCGAAAGAAATGATGCATAAAAATGTGGGTTAATTGATTGCCCGTCATATGGGGTGGGCACCCGAGGGTCAAGTGCCACCATCTAACCTCATATCACCCCTCCTACCCATTGTCTTACCTCACTCACCCACCCACTGTCTCATCTCACCACACCACCTTCCCAACCATTGTATCACCTCACCTGACCTTACCCACACTCCCACCTTCTGCCTCACTTCACCCACACACTCACCATCTCACCTCATCACCTGTCTCACCTCACCCAACGTACCCATTCAGCCACCCACTGTCACGTGTCATTGACTGTCTAGTCTCACTTCTCAACCTTCCACCCACTCGTTCACCTTATCCTGGCACAAACACCCTCTATTTAACCCCAACCACCACCATGTGTCTCAGGTACCTCTACCCACCCACTGTTTCAGGTCATGACGCGTGTCTCCTCACCCCACCCACCTGCCCTCACCCACTTACAATCTCACCTCACCCTTCCCACCTACCTTCCTCTCACCCCAGCCACCAATAACCTTAGCCCAGTCACCCACTCATCTTACTCAATTCTCTCACCCATTGCCTCACCTCACTCCAGCCACGCACTGCTTCATCTCATGCACCCATTGACCAACCTTTTGCCTCATGTCACCCTTTGCAATTACCAATTGTATCATCTCTCCCCACCAACGTGGGCTGGGACCAAAAACTGAACACACCACTGGAAAAAAGTGTCCTGCGTAATAAAAAAGTGGCCCACATATAAGAATAAAGTGGCCCAAAACACAGAAAAAAGAAAAAGTGGCGTAAATACGAAAGGAAAAAGTGGCCCAATTGGGCTTGAAAAAAGTGGCCTACTTCAGGAAACAAATACAATTTGAGTTTTGCCTTAATTGCCTGACTTGCAGTCCACCCACCACTATCTCACCTCACTCAACCCTGTCTCAACTCACCTTACCCCATAAACCCACTGTCTAACTTCACCTTACCCAGCCACACTCACCTCTCCCTTCCCACTACTTACTCTCTCATGTCACCCCACACGTCCCCCCACCTGCTCCCACCCACCCACTCACTCTCTCACCCCTATCACACCCCACCCAGCCACGCACTTACCCACATGCAGGAAATTAAAGGCATTGGCCAATGCTTGTCACAACTGGAGTGAGTGTTCGATGAACATACAGAGACAGTAAGAAGGAAGGAGCACAGGTGGGATAGCTCTGTATCCGACCGTCTGTGCCCAACCATGCGCTCTGTGACCCCACCATATACACAGGGACATAACACAAAACGAAGGGGCTCCCCTGCAAGCTGTGGTGAGGGGCCCCTGTAAGTCTTCTTTCATGGTTTTCAAATGTCAGCATTGGAGGCCAGTAGTTGATGGGGCCCTGTAACAGGTAGGGCCCCCTGCATTGCTGGGCTTGCAGGGGTGTGTGTTGCTTAAACCTTGAAATGAGCAGATTCTCTAATAGGGATGCAAGGCAAGTCTTTAGTGGTGCCAGAGCACAGTGGGCACGTCAGGCTTGAATAAGACAAAATTTCCTAACTTAGTACCGGGTTAGGGGGTGTTCCAGGGACACCTAGTGGTTAATCCAGGCTTGCACCAACATGACAACTAAATCCCTATGGAACAGACACCCACTTACCTTCTCCACTGGTTTTGTATTATGCCTCTTTCAGTACACCCTATACGATCTTGGTGAATAGTGCTGCACTTCGGCCAATGAAAAGCCATGTTATTAATGGCGCTTTTCTAGAATTGAACATTTCATAACAGGACGAGGAGAAACCACAGGCGTGACCATTTTGACATTAGGTGACCAGTCCTCACTGGACCAGATCTACCACTAACAGTGCCACTTTGCACCTCTAGTCACTGTTTCTTTGGGAACCCGCAACCGCACCCTCAAAGACAAACGCTAGCAAAGTTATATTTTTTACCGGCCTGAGGCGGCCCACGGCCATGATGCTCCCAGACAACTGGCTCCCCGGCTTAGGGGAAATCCAGCCGAGTCCATGGTACTTATTTTGCAGAGAATGGCACAGCACCGCTGTAAATAGTGTAGGAAACAGTAAAATTTGCTTGAATGCTATGTTTAGTTCATTTGCATGTGGGAGCCTTTTGGCTAGAAATGAGCCTGTGTCACCAAACTAATTCATTTTCTGAAAGTCAAATTTATGGCAATAACAGGATTTCTGCTGAAGTAGGCACATTGGCTGTGCTAGGTAAATGATATGCCTAGACATGGGCAGGCCCTGAAAAAAAAATTCAGGTCAAGCCCAAGTCAAGCCAGCAACCTGGCTTGAAAAAGTCAACTCTCAGGTCAAGCCGTGTTGGGTGGGGGAGGGTAAGGATAACGTCAATCCAGCAGCACAATACATTTATCAGTATCTATTAGATAAAGGAAAGCACACACAAAGCCATCATTTTAAGGGGAGGGGAAAGAAATTAGACTGCTTCTATGCAAAGATTGTAAGATTATTAATGCATTCTTCTGTTAAAATCGATGTTGCTTTTAACGATTATTTCAAAGTGCATTCAAATTATTGTGGTTATAAAGCCAAAGTCAAGTCTGGAAAGATTGTTACTTTGCTTAATATAATTGTATTTTTTTGCTCTGTGGCTTTTAGAGGGGTACTCTGACCTAAAAGGAGCAAGGGCCTGATTCACAAAGGAGTTTTGTGCCGCTTACGTATTTCATCTGGGTAAGTTCTGTTGATTTCAATAGGACTTACGCGGACGAAATAGTAGGTGGCACGAAACTCCTTTGTGAATCAGGCCCCTAATGTGTAATGTGATTTAACTTGCACTAAGTTTGCATGCAATGGCATGCATGCTTTTAGAGCTCTGATGAGGTTAACATTTCCTCATCATCCCCTTTCCTGAAAAGAGATGTCAGCCATAGGTGGCTTCACGAGTTGCACCAGCTGAGAGCCAAAATAAATGTGAAAATGGGAAACATACGAATTAATCAAATTAAAGAAAATTAAAATAATATATGGCACATCCTAGAAAGTCCACACTTCTGGTGTTAACTGTAGGAAACTAGCATTCCCAGGGTTGTTTACAGAAACTGGAGCCAGCAGCCCTCTGAGAGCGTGAGGGGAGCTGCGCCCCTTACACATATGCAGATCGAGAGCAAGAGTGCTCTCGATCTGCATATGTGTAGGGGGCGCAGCTCCCCTCACGCTCTCAGAGGGCTGCTGGCTCCAGTTTCAACCCCCCCCTTCCCCTGCTGAACTGCACAGCCTCACCGCTCTGTGACCAGGGAGGTTCCTCAAGCTGCACAGCAGGACTGCAATCACCCTCGCCCTATCAGTGTAATTAGCATTTCCATTGTAAAGTTTTTGTGCATATGAGAGCCTTAAGTGTCAATGGAATTCTCCCCCCAGGCCTAAGAGTCCTCCTGACAGAGCCTGCAGACGCGTTTTTTAAGGCAGCCGTGGCGTGGTCTGATTTGACCCGGGAAATGCGAGCACACCGGGTCAAGTCAGGCCACTGCTATGGCCCGGATTTTCCCTCGGTTCCGGGCCGGCCCGCCCATCACTACTCCTAACACACGAAAAGTTGGGTGACTCACGTCGGTCGCGCTAACTTTGCTACCCAGAATGCCCGGCGGTACACAGAAAACATTGAATTTTTACATGTTTTTGGCCAAAAACACCACAATAAAGGCAACCTAACACGCCGCCATCAACACGGGATACCTCAGTCACCTGTAGCATTTCTGATGCGTTGGCGTCACTAGTGAAAACTGTTCCCTTTAGTATCCTCTGGATGCAGTGTTTTCCCAATGTTGATGAGGCTAACCGTACCCTTCTCTGATGATGTGGCAATAACTGGGTTTCACCTGTATTGATCATTCTTTTGGCTCCTTACTGGGAACTTGGCCACCCTTTCATGTTGTCTTATGCCTTTGGATTTCTAACGTACTACTCGGACCTACACTAGTGCCATTTCAATAGCCCCTTCTGTGCCATAAACTTC
>JAVHNH010000139.1:0-10535 GCA_034783935.1 Desmognathus catahoula
CTATGGAGTGACTAACTCACCTTAACTATACAGCGACGACCGGTGCTGTATAATAATAAGCTTTCAAAGCACAACATAAATCATACGTAAAAACAATACTCGCAGAACGGTAAAGTTTTCATAAGAACAGTTTGTGGTTTAACAGGAACCTTAGGAAAGTCTTAGGGAGGTTCAAGCCCCATGACCAGTTCTTTTGATTTAGCTTTGAAGCTAGCCCACCTTATAGGTTGCCGCAGCCGGTTTCTGGTAAAAAGAAGGTGAAATTGGTTGCCCTCTGCCTTTACAGCATTATTCCTTTAGGGCATGCAATGAGGTGCATCTTCATGACACCTGTTTCAAGCTTGACTAGCCCTTTGACCACCCAGTGGTCCCTCTGGCAACTCCTGTTTACATTTTTTGCCATGGTGATAGTGTGACGAGTGAGAATGTGACGGATCATGTGTCGTGCTCGTCGTCTGCATGCACCAGCTTGCAATGGACTGTTCGAGTTCTAGAGTGTCTCTTAATGTCTTTATTCTTGAATTTCTGTCTCAGTTTAAAAAATGTATCCGCGTCAAAGTTCAATGTTCTTGTTTTGTTTAATCTTTTTGTTTTATACATCCAGTCATTTAGACAAACTTTTCATTCATTCAGTACTTGTCACTTTTCTTATACTGTGTTGTGACATATAGATCCCACATGGCATGCTGCACCCACCATCCTGCCAGTGTTCCACTGTGAGGCAGTTGGTGCTCCAACTGGGACTCTGACCAGGGACATGGGAGCATGAAGACCTGAATAAACAATGTCTCCTGAATCCCTACTTCCTAGTCATCATTGGTGACACGAGTATCATATGATTATTACAACCACGTCTTGCTTCTCTTTTTATTATTGAAGGAGCCTGTCCCTCGGCCAGGACTCAGTCACTGGGTTCCTCGTGAGCGATACAAAATCCGCATTCAGGAAGTCCAGGTAAGTGCAGCAACACTTTTCAGTGATTAGAGTCAGGGTAAGGTGTGAGCTGGTGTGAAGGTTGTGAAACAACAAATATGAGGTGAGGTGAGGTGGAGAGAGGTGTCACGAAAAGTTTAGATAACTACACTAACATTCAAGGCAGGCTAAAGCTAAAAAGTTTGAATGTTTGTACTACTGCATTACCATTCAAGGCAGTTCAAATCAGAAAAAAGATTTGTTTTAATATTAGAGGTTTTTTGTCTTTTGTTGTTTGAAACAAATCCTCTGTGCTAGATTTTATATTAATATATGCTGAAGGATTTTTTCTTTCTGTATAGTGTACGTAGGTGGGCACGATTTAAGACAGTCTTGCCTTGAGGTAAGATGGAGCAACCTCAAAATAAGCATTTTCGCGCGATGGTGAGGACTCTAAATGCAGGTCAGTCCCCCACTGACAACCAGTGAAGATCACGACGAGCCTAGGAGACTTGGTCCCTGCGCTTAAGGTTATTAACAACCCTGACTGCCTCGATCTGGAAAATCAGTACTTTAGCAAGATTCGATTGACAGGTGCCATGTAACAGAGTGCTGCTGTATTCGAGCTTCACCCTCACAAAGACCCAGGCTAGATGGGCACAGTTCTCGGTAGATCGACATGGACATAGACGACACAATAGCTTGAGAAAATAGGAAGTAGATGAAGCAATAGAGTTGATGTAGGCCTTTATAGAGAGGGCGGAATCCAAATATACTCCCAGCGCCTTGACTTTTGAAGCTACCGGAATAGTGCAGCTGGCAAGGATAACTCTTTTTAAATTCCATGGGCAGCCTATGAAGTCTCTGCTGGGTGCCAACAATGAGTAGCTCGGTCTTGGTGTCATTAAGAGCCAACTCAATGCGGGCCATCCAGCTCGGGATAGTGCCATAGATTTAATTTATGTTAAGAGAATCCTGTACATAATCACCCAACAACTGATGCAGGAGCGGGGTGTGATCAGCATAATTCGTATAAAACACGCCAGCGTGATCCAAGATGTCACACAAAGGTTTAGTAAACATATTGTAAAAGGTTGGGGAACAACAGGATCCCTGAGGCACAGCATAGCTAAGGTCAGCGATCCGAAAAACAACTCTAGCAGATCTTTCGGACATGAAGGTCATTACCCAACTCAAAGCCTCTGTTTGAAAAATTGGCAGATGTATGAAGTCTAACAACTAGGATCTCAAAGTCTACTAGATCAAAGGCCGCACTAAGGTCTAGAAGCAAAAGCTGGGCTAGCCCTCCCTAGGCAAGGTTCTGATGCAGGTTCATTAGTAGTCATTTGGGTCCTTAGCTGGGTCTGACTTAAGCTGCTACTGCTACTATTAGTGTTTTTAAACCCCTGCTTCATCATTTGAAGTCTCTACTCTCCGTCATTTCACATGCCTTATTCAGCTGGTCGTATTCAATATTTATGTTTTTATTATGGTGCCCTTCAGCAGTTATCAAAACTTGAATTAATAAAACATACTTGAAGTTATGACTGCATAGGTTCAAGCAAATTTGGTTTATAGCTGGTCAGATTTCCATGTTATGCTGTTATTGGTATTCATATTTGTTGGCCAGCGCCCCCAGTCTGAGGTTAGCCACAGACAGTCTGATTGTCCACATGCTGCCACCTTAGCCTCAGGAATAACAACTCCTCTGTGGTACTGGGACACAAGGCAGGGTTTGGCCTGCTAGGTATAACTTTAGGGGCGCATGTTTGTCTCACCAATCCCGTCATCTTTGTAGTGTCCCCTAAAGACCACGAGTCAAGAATGACTTATATTTCAGAGGGCCCTTCTTGAACCCATTCCCCTGCTAGGTTAGTTTGTTGTGTCACAGTCTTCAGGCAGACTCTTCCTTCAACCTGCAGTGCAATCTGATCCAGAGTAAAAAAATAAGCACTGGTAATACCATTAGTTTTCTAAGTTTGTATATTTTTAGCTGATTACATGTAGAGGAAGCAGGTAAGCATGACATCTGAAAGCGCCAGGGCATGTGGATTGAGTTCTGTTTTTTCCAACTTTTCCACTTGCTTTGTCCTTGGGAAAATCCCTGGTTAGTGTTAATGGGTGTTGGGAAGAAACACCCACATCTGAACAAACCTAGAAAAAGAAAGGAATAATGCCTTAGCCCTATCAATTAATACAGGTAACAAAAACCTTCTGATGGACTGGCATGTCTCATGATGTGGGAGGTGATGTAAAAGAATATTTAATGTGTGTTGCCAAAAAAAGCGGAGAGCCTTTTACTTAAAAATTACAATAACACTTTATATATTTTGTAGGTACAATATTAAATTCATGTTTTTGATTTGCAGTTTTTATGCTTTAGGAGACTGTAAGAAAAAAATTAAGCACTATATAATTAAATGCTTTGCTTTCCTGTACCATTACAAAGAAATGTGTATAATGTAAATAATTTGTGGATGGGGTGTATATACTGTACTCACAACAAAGCAAGACTAATAATTGAGTAAACAAAGAGCCCCAACATCCCACATGTGGTGTTAACCACATTGGTCTGTAAAAATCTCTGTTAGTGCTCCCTATTTGGGTATCCCTAATCTGTAAAACACATTCCCAGCTAGGTGGTTGTTTTGCATTTGTTAGTTTATGATAATCATTCTAGTTTCTAATCATTCCTTCATACACCATCTTTCCTGGAACATTAGTAGATACAATTACTTTTCATTTTGAAGATGACCTGATAAAACTGCTATGTTTCAGGAAAGGAGATTTGGTAGGCATTTGTTAAGCCAAAATGTGCCAGGAACCTGTCTGGAGGGTCTTTGATTTCATCCAGGTGTCGGGCCGCACCTGGCGCCACTGGGTCACCTGGGGTCAAATCCACTCCATCAGCCCTCTTGGCAAATGATATGCTCACACAATGGAAGGACACCCGACACCTGAAAAAGTTTTCTTTGTATATTTGGAAAAGATCCAAAAAAACAAGATAAAATCTCATCAAAAATCAGAGGTGAAACCCCCTCAACCATCCCCGGGCGCCTGACCCGTATAGCTGTGATGATGCTCCTCCACATCACACACAAAGTACCTGTTAGGACTGGGACAGGAGCGGTTCACAAGGCACTGCCTGGGTATAGGGCAGTGTGCAAAGGTCCACGACTGCCGCGAAGGGAAGGATGGGGGCATGTGCCACTTCTGACCATGCAGGCACATTCCAGGATTCCTGAATTGCTTCAGGAATATTCAGAGCCCTCTGAGACATTTTCATTTATTGGACTTACCCCTTTCCCAAAATACCGCCCTAGCTAGGTCTGGACAAGAAAATCCTTCATCACCTTGGGCCCACAAGCAAGATTGGTGTTACAAGTTTAAATGGTAGGTCCTGGGTTTACTCCAGCCCCTTTCGCGTGCATGGTTGTGCAAGCCCATATGGCACATGCAAAAAGATACAAAGAGAAACACATAATAATAATAATAATAATAATAATAATAATAATAATAATAATAATAATAGTTATTGGGTGCATAACAAAAGTAGCTGTCCGAGGAATTCGGGGCTCTTTTCCTACCCCACCCCTTAATACAACCCACCCTAACAACTTGCATCTAAAAACACCCAGCAATATTCATGATAGTAAAATGAACACATAATAGAAACAAAGAACAAAAAACCACATTAACGGTCTGCAGAAATAACCATCACCCTGTGAGGTTCCTTCCTCATCCATCCAGGGCTAGCATTAGGTTATTGACCATTCTTTTGAAGAAGCCTATGAAATGGGTGAGCCTTATATCCACAGGGATTGAGTTCCACCAGACTGGCACTTGACCAGCTCTTAACACCAGAGCACCAACCACAGCATGCTGAGCAGAAACAGAAGCGACAGCAGAAGATACAACGGCAAAAATCAGATCCCTGAACACATCCAGCAAAACCAAGCTTCCATTGGAGACCTTAAACACATCAGCAGGGTGCGAGGAAGGCACTAAAACATGAGAACCCATATGGAACACTAAGGGAATTCAATGACAACCTCAGCACTAGCAGAACAGAGAGCAACAAGTGTGCCATCAGATTACCAGAAGAGAAACCCTGCACATACTGTAGTCAGTGTTGTTAACTCGAAAAAACAGAACGAGGAACAAAAGATGACAAGAAAAACAGACGGAATCTGAGAGATGACCCTCCACCGGAGAGAAGGAAACACAGCCACAGGTTAGCCTGCTGAGAGCAGCAACTAGGGTGCACAGTCCTATTACAGCCACATGCTGGGTAAAGTGGTGGGATCTCCAGAAATAACCACTAGAACTATTCCAGGAACGCATACAGTGTGCCTAACCTCAGCTACAGGGACAGGCGGCCCACGCCACACAGGAACTTGCAAAATGGTTGACTACACAGGATCAAAGCGTCACTAGAAGGGTGATGCATAATTCGACCGTTCCATGATCCAGGTCATATTTAAGCTCACGTCTCCAGTTGAGAATGACTCCTTGTACAAAAGAGGAACGGGCCTCCCAAGCACTGCTCACTGAATTTGTTGCTGCACAGTGCCCCAAGCATCCTGCATCATGAGAACAGAGTTCATTTGCCAGTTTACACACTCCTCACCAATCACAAAATCACGAAACAAAGAGCTCTTTCAATTGGACAGATGCTCAAAGTTCAAACACATCTCTTTAAAGGCATTAAAGATCAAATGTTAATGGTCGAACACTACATTTGATGTGTCGACCTGCCAGGATGCTGCTTCTTTGGGTATTAGATGCAAATCTATTCAAACGATCATTCAGACCAGCAATGTTAACAGAATTAAACCCTGTGTTACTTGTGTTATATACATTTCAGAGGGATATAGGAGGTTGATTATTAACATATGTGCAAAAGCACGCACCCTCCCCTCTGAAAAAAGTCCATGTCCACCAGAACACAATGAAAGAACATGCAGGGTGGGAGCACACGAACGAGAGCGCACGCACCAAGTCCCCACACCTCGCACACGTGCACGAGGGGAGAACCAAGAACCTCCTCTGTGGACGCCACTTGTTGGGCCAAAATGTGTCACAGGCACAGGAACTCATATGGACGCCCTTGCTCTCGCCCAGTCGTCAGGACCCCACTTGGAACCACTGGGTCACTTGGGGTCAGCGTCTCTCACTTAGACCCCTTTGCAAATGATACTCTCGCACAAAGAAAGGACCCGTGATGATGCGCCACTGCATCACACCTCATCACCCAATGAGCACAAACCATGATGCCTTGATTACTCCTCCTCTTAGATCCCATTGGACTCTGTAAAGCGAACGTACTGTTATGACCGCACCCCACAGGTGGCCGGCTGAGAACAATGAGGCACTATGCAAAGCCTACTAAATCAGTGATGCACACTGCACAATCTGAGTAGGGCGGTGTGCAAAGATCCAAGACGGATGCAAAGGGAAGGGTTGGACCATGTGCCACAACCCAGGATTGCCGATTACTCCGGGAATCCTCTAAGCCTTCCAAGACATCTTCACCCACAAGCCTTCTACTCTCCTAAGATATCATCCCTGGTTGGGCCAGACAAGAAAAGTCTTATCACCTTGGACCACAAGCAAGATTGGTGTTTCAAGGTTAAAGGGTAGGGAATGGGTTTACTCCGGCCCCTCTCAATGGAATGGTTGTACAAGTCCATATGGAACATGCAAAAAAATACAAATTACAAAAACGTTGTATATATTCGTATACATTATAATATATATCACAACATTTCATTATCCCTAGTCCTATATCAAGCCCTACACTACTCTGGATACATATTGTCCTCTTATGAGGTTACCTCTTGGTCCAACAGTATTGAAGCATTTTGGTTCATACACCAGCAATATTTTCATGCTTTACAGTATACTATGCCCTGCATGACGAAGCTAAAAACAATGATTTAACAGTTTTTTGTAAACTATTATGAATTATCTAATCACATGACTTCTGACACAGCCTAAAACATTTCAGTCTAGTTCCAAAAGATTTTTCTCTAAATTTTAACCTACTGGATAGACTGACCAAAGCGGTCCGTACAATACAGTACACCTTCTGGCCGTGTTGGCAAATTCATCTTTTGAGCACTGCAATGGACTAGGACTTAATAATTAAGCTACTGTCTGGCAAACAAACATGAAGATATGACTATGTCAACAATTTAGACAGTCTTATCTCTGTGTCATCTAGAATAGTTCTTTGAACGGATAGCTGCCTGCAAATATGTGACAAAGCAAGTAAAACTTTTTAAGTTTGCCAAAACATTGCTAGCGAGTTAAAAATCAGGTAGAATAACAAACTATCCTATTGATCTGTACACACTGACCCAACTCCACTTAGAATGAGTCCACTATCAAGAACAAAATGGAGTCAGGCAGTTAATGTGTCCTCCATACCTCTGGACTACTTTTTTTTTAATGAACATATAAAATGACTTTACTGAGCACTGTCTAATCCGAAAACCCATTTCCAAGGGCAGAATGTGACTGCGCACCTTATATGCTCACAGCCTTATTCCAATATCAACCAGTTTTCAACATTTCAGACCCTTTTACCCAGTCCCCTTACCTACTAGACCTACAGAAACCTCTAACAACACCCTTGATTGGAGATGTGAAAAGAAGCCCCTTTCCCTAAGAGAATGAAATACATTTTAAATTGCACCTAGCCAAGGTGAGTGATGGGCTAGTTAACCACAGTGAAGATTTTACCAAACATTGCAATACAAAAATTAGTTATTTTGTGCCGTACACTGTGGGCAATGGTTAGTTTAGTTAGAGAACCACAGTTGGTCACTTTCAGCCAGCTTCAAATGGAGTTGGAAACCAGTATGTGAGATTTACAGATTGCAGTTATATGGTATTCCTGATGGGTGTGCACTGAGACGATTCAACACCAAATTAATACACATGTTTGGTTTTTTTGCTTTTTCCATTTTAGACACGTCAGGACATCGAAAACTTAATGCTTCCTCGACCAGAGGTAAGTAAATCTACATCAATGTATAATTAAATGTTGCATAGGAAAAACATGTGTCAGTGGTGACTTGTGAACTTTACAACACAGATGGGGTGTAAATTCTCTGTCTAAAGAAAGGTCGGCAATTGAGTTTGACCAGCGTTCCCTGATTTCAAGCCCATGAAATCGGTTAAACCCTCTGTTAAACAGGCACTAAGTTATCCTTAAGCTGTAAGTGGAGATGGGAGCGTTACAACCTCTCTGGCGCACTGTGGCGTTGTGGCAAGGCACGTCGTCGTCTAATTCAAAGGTGATCACTGAGATACCCGAGCTGCATGCAGGAGTATTGGCTATATCTGGAAGTACGGAGGTCGTTTATACAGCGGTGTGGTGGAGCGCAGCCGGAGTCTCCAAATGAGCATCTTTGGCGTTTTTGGCAGTGGAAGGCGGTGGCTAAAGTAAGATCAATCCACCCTTACTATAACATTGTCGCAGACATTTGTCTAACATTACTGGCGAATTATTAGTTGCATTGCTATTGCTGTCTCCCCATCTCCTCTAATGAATGGTCAGCGTGGCTGAAATCTCTCATAGTTACAGCTAGTCTTGTTGCCTCCCCCACTCCCTTGGTGTGGCAAGCGAGGCGGACTAGCTTGGGTCGTTGCAAAATAACAAAGGAGGGAGAGAAGACTAAGGTGCACGCACGCCTGCGTAATCGCCTGCTGATTAATAGCTATGGTGGGAACCAGGAAGAACGCTGCGTTGCTAGCTGGAAAATCTAAAGACCCTCCTGTTACAGCAAGCACCCCATGCACTGGGAAAGTGCAACCCAATATACTGACTCTTTTAAAAAAGGGTCACCTAACCTCTACAGCAGTTGTGGAGGTTGCTGCTATGGACGGTCTGGGTGCTCAAGATTGTGCTGCTATGCCCTTTGAAAATAATCCTCAGGCACTCAAAGCCACAGTTAACATCAATGAAGGTGATTTGCCAGAAGACCAGGTTATAACTGATCTGGAGGAAGAAGATGGGGTGATAGCAGTCACTTTACCTACTGGCATCTCAGGTGCAGGTCTCCCAAGCCAAGTTGATTTGTCCATAAATTTATCAGAGATCGATCTCGATGATGGCGAAACTGATGAGCGGGCCAGTTCGCCTACTAGCGCACCCCTGGCAAACCCTGATATTCCAGCAAATGGTTTTTATATTGACCAGGGAACATGGCAAACCCACCTAACTGTGATCTCCAAAATGGCTGATGCGTTGGAAAAAGTAACCAATGTCATAGGTGACCACAAAGTGGTCTTAGAGGGGCTGACATCGAAAATCGCGGACTCTCAGGTGGCAGCAAACAAAAACTTTGCTCTAAACAGGGCCTCGACAATGGCTAATGACAAACTAATAGAAGGGGTAGAGAAAAAGGCTGACTTAATATACAACCAGCAAATGAAAGATCATTCACTTTATGCTCAATATAAGAAAGACACTCTAAAATCGGTTAAGTCTGTCTCGGACATTGAGTCTAAAATTTACCGGTTAGTCAGTCAATCCTCTTCATCACTGCTGAAGGCCCAAGGAAACACCGGCTTGATAAACACAATATGTCAACCAGGCCCGTCTAAGCTAAATCCGAATGCTAGAACTTTTTTTGATAACAGCACAAAGCCTAATGAAGAGAACAGGACTGGGGCATTTGGATTGAACTCTTCACCTCAAAACTCCCAGGTTAAGCGCTCAGTAC
Organism: Desmognathus catahoula; assembly: GCA_034783935.1. Lineage (NCBI taxonomy): Eukaryota > Metazoa > Chordata > Amphibia > Caudata > Plethodontidae > Desmognathus > Desmognathus catahoula. The sequence continues at coordinate 9,648 of JAVHNH010000139.1, forward strand.
TGGGTGAGGGGAACTCTTGTGCAACCAATCCATTGACACTGGACACTTGTCAGCAGTCTCCATCTAACAGAGGCCGTAGTGCCCAAAGAGTGATGCAGTATGCGACAAGCCTGGTGTGCCCTTTATCTTTGTACTTTTTACCTCTGTTTGCTCTGGAGGATGGGTTCCAGGAAAGATCTTTTAACATCCTGGCTTTTTTAGCTTATTGCGACAAATTTCCCGCCTTGAGGGCTATTGAAAAAAGAGATGTAAAGTCGCTCTCTTACTTTACTGATGTTAGTGGGAAAACTGTCACAAAAATATTGTTTATCTCTGTGCATACAAGAGATCTGGTCTGGGGCGCAGCTGATCTCTTTAGGTGCAGTGGGATTGATATGATGGTATGTAAAGCAGTGAGGAAACCCTTTGATCGATCTAGAGCGCAAAGCGAATTTAATCAGGTTTCCGAATGTACTGGCCCCGCTGCCCCCATCAGAAAACGCGCTCACCAGTCTGACACAGGATGTTTACCACTAACTAAAAAATCTTGTATTAAACTTAACCCAAACATCAGTGTTGATACTCTATTTAAAATATTACGGCTCTGAATTGGCATTTGTAATTACTGTACCTTTACCAACCTGCTCTGACACACTATTACGTAAACCAACGTTCAACAAGAAAAAAATACCAACAGTTGCAGATTATTAAAATGGAAGAATGATCACATACAGTACATATATCCCAGAAAGCAGAGCCGGACAAATGCCGCTGGAATGGCTGAATTCTCACCTAGTGTCTCACAGCTTGTATTGCGGGAACACTGACCGCTGTCTCGATCCTGCGAGGACAGCTGCTCATCAGATTTGCTCAATTTTCCTATGCTGCTGCAAGGTGACAAGCGGGGGG
>JAVHNH010000140.1:0-10507 GCA_034783935.1 Desmognathus catahoula
GTTAGATCCTGCTCCTTCAGTTGAATCTCTCCTGGTAGTGGAGTCTGCACTGCTGTTGCCCCCAACGGTCTTTTCCTTTTTGAAGATAAACCTGTTCCTGAGTGGCCAGCAGTGATCAGGGTAGTGAAAGAGACATGGCTCACTGTGTTACAAAGAGATGGCATTCATGGACTCGACACACCAACATCTGACCTGTGGCTGTCTAAGCACTTTTCGAAACTGCTAGTACAGCTTGATTTCACTGCGTGGATTACAAATGGATGTCAATTTATGTTGGATATCTTTAATGATAATGGTTTGCTTTCCTTTCCAGCAGGGTGTGCGAAATTTAATTTGCTTAGTGAGCATTTTTTACAATATCAGACTCTTCGTCATGCTGCAAAACTCACCTATGGAGACACGAGGGAAGAACCCCCTTGTTCTAATCTACGTTATTGCAAACTTTAGATACTGTCGGAAAATTTGTACCTTCTATTTATGAATTCTTGATACGCAGTAAACCCACCTTACGACTGAAGCACAGATTTGAATGGGAAAATGATTTTCCTACAGAATTGTCTGAATCGGACTGGTACAGGGCATTGCAATGTGTGAACCGTGTTTGTTGGGGCAGACTATCTTCGGAACCGTAGCTGGACTGCATACACTTGTATGCGCAAATACATAATGCACTGAACAGAAACCATTGAAGTAAGGTCACAAACGCACTGCGAGAACTACAGTGGTATTAGGCAACCTTCATAAATGAGCTTGCGTTAATGTGCATTGTGTTGTTCTGGTTGACACCTGTCCAAATGTAGGTATATATAACATGGTATCTGCTTTTGCAGATGACGTCCTAATATACACTGACTCTCCGAGGGTGGCCTTGTCCCTGATAATTGACACCCTAAATAATTTTGGGGACACAGCCCGAGATTCACATAAATTGGACCAAATCTGTAATCTTCCCTCTGACACAAACAGACCCCACAGTCATAGTGGGAACGGAATTGGCATGTGACAGATGGATTCCGATGCTTGGGTATACACATAAAAACCAGAGGACTTAAAAAGAATCTATATGACCTGCTACTGACTTTCACACAAAAAAATTGAGTTTTGACATAGACTGCACCTATTGCTGATGGACGAGATTGCGATCTTGCACATGATTATGTTACCCAAAGGGACATTTCATTAATCGGAACATATGATATTCTTGTCAGAGCAGGTTACTACTGCACAGTGTCTGAATACAGTAAATTTATGTAAGCTCAGCTGAAATGCATTCCACCGATTTAGTGTCAGTAGCTGGAGCCAGCAAGTTAAAAAACGATCCATGAATTAATTTGAATATATTTTGTGAAGTCTAAAAACACTCTGACATGAGCTATACCTCACTCGTTAATCCTCATAATCTATATGAACTGTCTCATTAAATGTGAATTAAATTCATACTTGTTTCACTTAATTAGCAGTGTTAGTGGAGTGTATGTGGCTGCTTTCCACATACGAAACGAATTATGAAAAAAAATCTATACCCTAATACCATCAACTCCTTTTATGCTGAAACATAAAACTTGTCATGTTAGAGAAACATGAGAACCCTTATGAATTCGTATTTGTCGAACAAGTAAGTACCTACACTAAACCTTCATTTAACTCGCAGAAGGTAGATTTCAACAACAGAAACAATTGCCAAGAAGTTACAAACTCATAATGCAATTAGTTTATATATATAGACACAATAGTGTCCTAACATATTGAAATATATATGATAGTCTGCTAAAACGAGACTAGTTTAGTGTAGTCACAGAGAAGATACCCCCGAACAGGGAAACCCTGTATAAAGTATCTAAACAAGATAACACTGGCCACTTGTAAGACTATAAGCAGATGTTAGTCTACTGCCTGAATTTCACATTCCATCTTACTATACTATCGCATGGAAATGGGTTCCATACTTGAGCAGATCATTCTTTAGTAATGATATCACACCCTAACTATCTGAATCTCCGTAGAGAGATAGTAAGCATAACCTCTACACCCGCGAGTAGAGAGATAGTAAGAATAACCTCTACACCGGAGAGTGTTATAGAAAAAGATAGTATGTATGCAAACTTTACCCAGGAGAGTATTAATCAATAGAGTAAAAAGTACCCTATTTAGAAGGAGTTTTAACCAAGAGAATTGAAGGAGTATTACTCCAGAGAATTGTAATATGTCAATATATCATATTGACAATATGGATTAATAAAACAGAATGACTGTATGAATCTTTTATGGAAACAATCCATGCTCAGTGCCAAGGACTCCTTGCACCTCAAAAGATCCTAATCCAAGCCTTGGTGCCTCCCTTCAAATGTCTTGACTCTTCCAGAAGCAAACGTTACAGATAATAGACATCGTCAGCATTAAGGAGCGAACACTCTTTGAGTGTAATCATGACAGATATGTAGATCAATAGTTATAAACGTGACAGACATTAAATCAATAATGTCAATCACTTTGAGAATAACTCAACAGATAATTTCCCCAGTCCCCAAGGGAACCAGAGAGGGAAGTATTATTAATGAAACGTAATTTGAGAATCAACTCAATGTGAATACCTTATTTAGACTCCAAGAGAACTAGAAATGGATACATAGTTACTTCCTTGACTATCCTACTAAAAGGTAGTTTTTTAGAGTACTTAATTACTCCTAAAGTGAGTTAGTCTAACAGAGAATAATGATATATTCTGCTGTCAATATAACATATCCATGAACAGCAAAATATAATTATAACTAAGTTCTAACTATATGGAGACATAATTTCCATGATTCAACTGAACCAAGAAGAAGCGAAACTGTTAGGAATCGCCAACACAGTAAGTCATGATTACATGAAGACCATATAATGTCCTCCTGGGACACCGATGGGCCATACTATTCTACATTGCTAGCAATGAAGGAAAAATGCAATATTAGCATATCCATTGTCCAACTGAAAAGGAGTGACAATCTAGGTATCGTAACCTAGTAATTACCTCAGTAATACCAATACTAATATTGGAATTATACAATTTTCAGACAAAAAGGCAAAGAGCACTTGCCAATGGACAAAAGAAATCATGATAACTCCATTGTTACTGTAATTCGTCGATGCCCAGAACATTGAAGAAACAGCACCGCCTGTACACAACTTGCCAAACATTAAAGCACACAGAAGTGTATTCCTGCTCACCAATGCTAATACTTATAGCAAAAATTAAATAATGCGTAGATCACACCAACAAGTACAACTAATCCCAGTGGAATTACAGATACATGAACGTGTACTGTAAGATAATATGAATCAAGTGAATCTATTATCTATTAATAGTTATACTGCACTGTCATTATGTGCTCATTATACATAAAAGCACTGAACTACTCAAGTAAGCCACAGCTACTTACAGTGCCTAAAAGATATTGTCTGTGTCTAGCCTGAATAAGTGAATCACCAATCAGGCACTCACGCATGTCATATACAAGCTTGAAGAAGCTACATATGCAAGTTGTGTTCGGAACAAACAAAGATTGCACAGTTGACAAACTTTATCCCAGAATGCAAAGTACAGTCTTATTCATGGGTTAGCCTTGCAACAGCTTGGCCAATATTTTAACCGTAAGGGAAAATATACTCTAGCTAAGAGAAGACACTTAGCTATAGTCATGGTCATACCAGCACCTGATCTATGTTGCATGAGGCATGATGAGTAGCTCAGCCATAGACCACATTTACAGGAGGTATTGACTATCACCCATGTATATGGGTGGATTGTCCATACCCCCTCCCCCAACTGGTGCAGTCCCCAATGGGGAGGCACACAGAGACCCAAACAGGACCCGACCCTTTCTCAGGGTGCAAACTGCTGCAGGGTTGAGACCCTCATGGGGCCTCCCTCTCAGCCACAGGGACAACCCCTAAACAAGTTAGCAGGAGTGTCCATGGAAACCAACAAAAAAGCCCTGGTCATACCAACCAGCATGCCACTTTGAGGTAAAGCCTACCCCTCACCCCTGAAACCAAAGGTGAGGGCCTCCATGCAGACCCGAGACCAAGGTCGCTGGCGCCGAGGGACAAGAGGGGACATCGAGGTCAATTATCGATGCCTCAGGACTGCCGACATCGCCACTGACATCCATCAGGAGGCAGACCCGAGACCAAGGTCGCCGGCGCCGAGGGACAAGAGGGGACGTCGAGGTCAATTATCGATGCCTCGGGACTGCCGACAGCGCCACTGACATCCATCAGGAGGCAGACCAATCATCCAAGGGAAGATCGTCTTCCTGCCGATGTCCTCGGCAGGAAACGGCATCGACTTGACTGGATGGTCAAAAACACAGCCAGGACCGACTTGCGAGTGAGATGAACCGAGCACTGACGTCGCACAAAGCCACGACCGCCACGACCCCACTGAGGACACCACTGAGGACTTCCATGAGGACCCCGAGGAGAACGCCGAGACGAGGCCCCGCCGACACCCTCGAGGAGCGACATCGAGTATGCAACATGGCACCCACTGCTGACTCCAAGAGACCCAGTGACCTCGCCGCCAAAAACCATGTCGACATCGAAGCCAATACAAGATGGGGTCGATCGTCGAAACCTCCGACATCGAAGCCATCCAAGACGGCGTCGACACCCGGAACCCCTGGCGACATCGAGATTCATCCAAGATGGTGTTGCCCTTCCAAGATGGCGTCATCGACCAGAACTTCCGGCGATATCGAGACACCTCCAAGATGGCGTCGACCCCAGAACTTCCGGCAACAACGAGGCCAATCCAAGATGGCGCGTCAAGCGCATGGAACACGGCATCATCGAGACCAATCCAAGATGGCGACGATCGCCTAATAACGGCGACATCGACCCATCCAAGATGGCGTCAACCGGCCATCGAAACTCGAAGAAACGCGGCGACTACATTGATACCGATCCCCGTCGGATCAATGCCTTCCCCGCAGGGTCGACCCCCGAGGCCCGACAACCCACCTCACGAATCCAGCCGAAGCAAAGTCGATCCGTCGACAAAGAGACGACTCCCACAACGCTCGAACTCAATCCAGAGACGTCCGGAGCCGGCCTCGACATTTTCTTCAGAAAATGGGCTAAAATTCGACAATACATTTCTCAAGAGAATTGAATGAAAACAGTCCTTGCTCTCTAGCATCTGGTACGCGGAAAAAAAGGAACTGAGGATACAGGGGCCGAGCTGGTGCATATATACAGCAGGACACCTGCTGGACACCGAGGTCGACTACAGTCTCCAATTACCAATGTCGACTTGGTGCACCAGGCTTCGACTCCGGAAGAGGGGGCTCAAAAAAATCTTGGCTCTCCGACTGGTACCAGTGTGATCACGTGGTGGTTCATGATGAGGATTCTGGAAACCAACTATCCATTAGAACTGTAAGTTTTGTGTAGTGATAGATATATTGTGATCAATATATCTATTATTACAACATGATTGAGGGGTGGGATAAATCTTTGCTTTACAAGCGCACGAGGGAAGAGAAAGAAAATTACCACTGCTCTTCTTCCCACCTTACATGCTAACAATTGATGACAGACAGAATTGGCAGTTTCAAATGACAGAGACTTCAATACAGCATTGAAATTAAGTTAACAATTTATTATTTATTGAAATATAAACGCATCAATCATAAAAATGAATATGTTACTTACCCCCGGGGTAACGGTGATTCTGATGGATACAAGTGGGCTCCACAGATTCGGCATCTTGAACCTCGTCCCATGCTGGTTCCACTTCAGAAGCTTTTGCGAGAATCCTCTCATGATGACACCAAATGGCATCCTCGGCGCCGGCTGCCGACCTCCTGATGACCCTGGGCCTCGCCCAGCATTGTGACCTTATCTCTGCATCTCTGCTATAGAGTAGCCACCGTGCCATCTGTTACCTCCGTTCCTAGCCTGCATGCCACAGTACCATGGAAAGCTAAAAACTAAGGTACTAATCATGATTAGAGGGGAGGTTGGGAGGGAGATACCAAACCTGTAGAACCCACTTGTATGCATCAGCAATAACGTTACCACTTGAACCACCCCCAAAGCAGGGGAAAATTTAGAGGTGGGCATAATTAGGGACCGGTTTTATGAAACCCCAACCAATGCATTTTGGAGGACAGCATGCCCAAAAGGTCATTCTGCCCTGGAAAAAAAAAATCAAGGCAATAGTGCCTGTAAAAAGTATGCAGGGACGACCATGTAGCAGCCGAACAGATGATGTCCTGCAGAGCCACGCCGTTGATAAAGGCTGAAGTACCCGCACAACCCCTGATAGAATGAGCTGTTATATGATCAGAGAGAGATTTCCCCGCCGCAAGATAAGAAAAGCAGATTAAAAGAACAATCCATTTGGAGATGGTTTGTTTTGTTATGGACTTGCCTTTCCTACTGCCTGAATAGCAGAAAAAAAGTTGTCGATCAGAACAGAGAGCCTCAGCACGGGCAATGTCAAAGCTGAGAGCTCTCTTCGGGCAAAGACGGTGAAGCCTCTCCTCAGTCTTAGAAGGATGAGGAGCAGGAAAGAAAGAAGGAAGAGAGATCTTCTGATCTTCATGGAAATCAGAAAGAACCTTGGGCAAGAATGAAGGCTTTACCTTAAGGACAACTTTGTCCTGTCGGAAGACCATAAAGAGCTTGAAGCTCACTAACCCTTCTGGCAGACATAACATCTAGCAGAAAAAACATCTTCAAATTTTTTTTTAAAGAAACTGAATGAAGCGGATTCAATTGACCCTCCCCCATGATCATGGTCAGAACCAAGTTCAGATCGCACAAAACTGGAGTGTAGGGTTTTTGGGGGGGTACTTGTTATTGAGACTTCTCAAGAACTGCATGATTAGAGGGATCTTGAAGAAAGAACCCTGGTCGGGTGAATGTATAAAAATAGATAAAGCTGCCAGGTATCCTTTAATTGTTCCTAAACTGAATCCTCGTTCCGCCAAAGAGTAAGAATCGAAGAACGTCAGAAACTGGGTAACTGAAGGGATCAACCGGAACGGTGGAACACTAATTGCAGAACTTTTTCCATGTGCTGGAATAAATAGACCTGGTAGAAGGTCTCCTGGCAGACAGCAGAACCTCCATGACCTTGTCAGAAAAGTCCCAATTCAAGTACCTCACCCTCTCAGAAGCCATGCATGGTGGCTGGGGATGGACGTGTTGGGGTGAAGCAGACACCCCTGCCTCTGGGAGAGCAGATTCAGCTTATTCGGCAGGCAATTCGAAGGAACCAAGATGAGCGCCAGAAGATCCGGATGCCAAGTGTGTCTGCTCCAATCGGGAGCAATCAAAATCATGTTGCACTTGAACCTCTAAGGAGCACCAGAACTGCCGGAATCACCGTAGGTGGAGGGAATGAGTAAACTAGATTGTAAACCCAAGGTACAATGAAAGAGTCCCCCAGCGACCCCTGAAGAGGAAAAGCCCTGGAACAGAACTTTTTGCTCTTCTTGTTCACTCCTGTTGCAAACAGATCGACTTCTGGCTGTCCCCATTGATGGAAAAGAGACTGACATACATCTTGGTTCAACTACTATGCTTGAGAGAATGAACCCAGCCTGCTCGATGAGTCTGCCTGAATGTTTTCCTTCCCGGCTAGAAAAAATGCTGCGAGGTGAACCTGATTTCTCAAGGCTCACTCCAACAAGATTCAGTGCCTCTTTGCACAGGCGAAGGGGGCCAACGCCCCCTTTTTGTTGACAGAATGCATGGCACACGTATTGTCCGTCAGAATCAGGACTGATTTGCCACGCACTACGGGAAAAAAAGACTGAAGGGCTGTCAAATGGCCCAAAGCTCCAGCAAGAAGATGTGAAGCAAAGTTTGCAAGGGAGACTACAGGGCACTGGTTGAACGACACATCCATAACAAGGGTTACTTGAGGGGGAGGCAGGTGAAAGGGCTCGCCTGATACTCTGTCTCCCCCACCACCAGAGGTCATTGCACAGGTGTTGCGTGACAGCAGAGGCAGAGGGTGCATGTGCTGAGAAAACTGCGTCCTTAGATCCCGCTGCAGAGGCCTCCTTCTGAGACAAGCCAAGGAACCCGAAAAATGTACCATGACATGAGGCCTAGAAGACGAAGGAAGGAGTAAGCCTCGCATGGTTGTCCGGCCACATATTTGGATAGCATCTGCCGAATATTTTGCACTCACTCCTGGGGTGGAAACACCAGAAGAGTGGTCGTGTCTAGAACTGCACCAATGTACTGAATCATCTGAGTTGGCATAAAGTGGGACTTCTTCTTATTGATCGAGAAACCCAAGGAGTGAAGCAGGCTGCATGTGAGCCAGATGTGACTCGGTCCAGGTAAGGGAACACGTGTTTCCTCCCTGCACAGCTGAGCCGTCACCACCACCATGATCTTGGTGAATAAGCAACGGGCAGACGTCAGGCGGAATGGAAAATCTACAAACTGAAAGTGTTCCCCCACCACTGTGAACCGGAGAAATCTCCAGTGGACCTTGTGGATCGGGACATGGATGTACGCATCATACAGGTCGATGGACACCATCCAGTCCTCTGAAAAAAGGGCCAGGAGGACCTGAGCGCAGATGAACATCCTGAACTTGTCCTTGCGCAGAAACTTGTTCAGTCGCCGAAGATCCAGGATTGGACAGAGTCCTCTGTGCTTGGGAACAAGAAAGTACTGGTAGTACCACCCGTGTCCCCGCTCTCTCACCAGAGCCTTCTGCACTGCACCCTTCAGAAAAAGCTTTTTCACCTCCTTCTTCAGGATGGCAAGGGGCTCCCTTTGCATACTGAAAGGGGCTGGAAGGCAAAAATGTGGCCCGGTCCTCAATGGCAGAAAATAGCCCTCCTTGATGATCTGAAGAATCCATTTGTCTGAGGAGATAGCCTGGCATTCTGAAAAAAATGCCTCAATCTCCACCCTCATGGGTTTGGTGGGGAGTAATGACTTCTGCCCTGCTTGCTCCACAGAGCTCACAGTTTCAGAAGCCATGCTCCTTCTAAGGCCTCAACCCCGACCTCGGTTCTTGGCCGGCAGCGTAAAGACTTGTCTTTGCTGTTGCTGCAGTTGCTACCGCACATGAAGCCTCTGAAAGGAGGGGTAGAAGAACTGACCCCATCCTTTGTCTCCTCGTTAGTGTTTGTTTGACAGCCCCAAAGATGTTGCAGTCTTCTTGGAGGCATCACATTTTTGGAGGGCCTCATCAGCCTTCACCCCAAACAGGTTAGCACCATCAAACAGCATGTCGATAAGTCTTTGCTGGACATCTTGCGCGAACCCAGAATTGCGTCACTAAGCATGGTGCCAAAGCGCTACACTAGTGCCCATCGAGCACCCAATGTAGTCTGCTGTGTCCGGACCACAGATTAAAGATTGCCTGGACACATCCAGTCCATCCTGAAAAAGCCCCAGAGCTGCCGGTTGCACATCCTCTGGAAGCAGAGGGATGAAGTCCATGACCTTAGTGAACAGCTGGTGCAAATACCTGGCGAGGGTGCAACCAATGTTCACCAACCACAGGGCCAACGAGGAAGATGATAAGAATTTTCAGAAGGGAAGTTGGGGAAAGATGATACATACTTGTCAGTAAATACCTGTACTACCAACTACTCAGGGACAGGATGAGACTTAGGCCCTGATTATGAGTTGGTCGGTAATGTACTTTTGGCGGTACTTACCACCAAAAGTACATTACCGACAACTTTTTTTGCGGTAAGGGCCTTTGGCCCGATTATGAGTTAGGCGGTAGGTACCTAGGTTGCTACCGCCTAAATCATATGCCCTTACCGCAATTTCCCTTAACAGGAAATTACAGGAAGAGTATTTTGCACTGATACCCGCGGGTATGAGCACAAAACATACCGGCCCGACAAGGCCGGTATAACGTGCACTAATGTGCCCTGCTTCCATAGAAAGCAGTGCACTGCTTCCATGGGATGCAGTGCACTAATGTGCCCTGCTTCCTATGGAAGCAGGGCACAAAAAAATGAAAAAAAAAATTGTAAAAAAGAAAATAATTTTTTTAAATGTTTTTTTTGCCAGTACGTACCACCAAAAAGCGGTACCCTACCACATTTTAAATGCAGTAGGGTACTTTTTGCAGTACGTACCGCAAAATAATGCCCTAATGCGCGTTAGGGGGTATGCGGAGTCGGTAAGTACCAAATCGGTACTTACCGACTCCCATACCGCCCAACTCATAATCAGGGCCTCAGCGTCAGAGTACTGCTCTATTATGTTCACGCTTCGACAAATTGTAGTATGATTATTGCTTTTGGGAATCAGGCATTGCTGTCATCTACATGATGAAAGAAGTTGAGGCAGAGACAGGAGGAACCAGCTTTATTGGAATCTGGTCACATCCAGCTCCAGTCCTGGAATGTCCCAGTAGTGAGGTCAAAGTGCCACACATAGGGGCTAATTCACAAAGCAGTTACGTGCTGTCTTAACTTACAACTGGTGTAACTCCCATTAACATCAATGGGAGTTACCCCATTGAATG
>JAVHNH010000141.1:0-10489 GCA_034783935.1 Desmognathus catahoula
CTACTGTTGGTCCCTGTCAGGCAGAACAAAATGACCGCTGCCTGGTCAGGTCCTCACAAGGTTGTGAGGAAGGTCAGCAACGTGAACTACGTTATTTATTTATTTTTATTTTTTTTAATTCTTTTTATTGTTTTTGTTATATACAGTACAAAACTAATAGCAATTTCATTCTGTGTACACAGGATAATTGATCTAGTCAATACTAATATTTCATAGTGATCGACATAGTTGATACAATGTCTCTAAACGCCTCCCTATGTCATTGTTAGAAATTCATTCAACAGGATATAACAGCACATTTCAGCAAGCATCAGTTCATTCTACCCAACAATAATCCCCCCCTACAACCCACCCACCATCCTACTAACTATATACAACTGTCAGATTCCTCCTGAGCCGTTACATGAGAGTACCAAATGAAGGGGGGGAAAAAAAGAAAAAAAAAAAATCCAAACTCGAGAGAAGTCAACCAGCACAGGCCTCCACACAGCAGCACTCAAGTACTGTCCTCATCGGGTAGATGCACTACCTTGCTTAGTATATACAGTCTAACAGGCTCCCAGATATCCACCGGGCACACCTTAGGATGAACATTTTCACTGTAATGAGCTTCAATATCTTTAACATACAACAATGTTCTTATCCATGCATCCAGCGTAGGTGCTTTTCGTCTCATCCAGCATTTGGACAGTTCTCGTTTTGCTAATAACAGTAGAAGTGCTGTGAGCTTGCGACTCTCCTCCGGTATACCCCTCCGTGCACCCAAAAAAACTGTAGTGATCTCCCTAGGCACAGTGAACCCCAAAATCTCTGACATTTCTTTCAGCACCGCATCCCAATAGAGCACCACCACTCTGCAGTCCCAAATCAGGTGTATAAAGGTGGCCAGCTGACAGTCACACCTTGGGCATGAGGGGGAGACGTCATCATATATGCGTGCCAGCCTCACTGGTGTCATATAGAAGCGGGTCAGGTATTTGTATTGGATCAACCTAAACCTTGCCGATATTCCCACCTCCACCGTATGGTGGCAGGCAGCTTTCCATTCCTCCTCAGTCAGCTCCCGATCTAAATCCTCCTCCCATTGCGCCTTACTGCCTATAGGTGACGCACAGAGCATGTCCATAACTCCTGAGTATAAATGGGTTACCAGGTGACTACACTGCTTCAGACCCAGCAATAGCGCCAGCCCCTTGGACTCAGGCGGCTTAACCGTGCCGAGTCCCCAATGGTGCCGCACCGTGGCATGCAACTGATGCACAGCAAAAGCCATTTGTGGGCTCCTACCAAACATATGCAGCAACTCACGTTTCCCACGAAGTACCTCTCCGTCATAGATATCCGCCAATTCCTTGACCCCACTAGCTTCCCATTGCCCCAACTGTCTCTTGATGTATCCCCGCGTAGCCAGCACTGTATCAGCCAGCGGTAAGCAACCTAAAAAGGGCGGGAGCTCACCGACCGACTTCAAAAATCTTTCCCAGACTAATAGTGTTGTGCGCAAGGGGGAGGCAGGTAACGATCCTCGCAATCCCGGCGCGCCCAATATCAACAACGGAGACCCCATTGTAACCATGTTCACTTCTAGCTGTACATGAGGCTTCACAGGTTCCTCCTCCAAGAGGGGGATTAAATGCTGAAACTGAGCCGCCCTGTAGTACGCATAAAAGCTGGGAGCAGCCAGCCCCCCCTTATCCACAGGCCGCACCAAAGTGTCATAAGCCAACCTAGGGGCACCACTGCCCCAGATCATCCTGCGACACAACTTGTCACATTTCTTAAAAAAGAGCTGAGGGATCTGGTAGGGGTAATTCGTGAACACGTACAGAAATCTGGGCAACACTACCATCTTAAGTACAGCTATCCTGCCCGCCACTGACAATCTAAGCTTAAGCCAAAAGTCTATTTTCCGTTCATACACAGCTAACAGGTCCATTAGATTCCTCTCGTAGCAAGTTAACTTGTCCGGAGTGACCTGCATCCCCAAATATTTAAATCCTTCCGGGCTGTAAAGCAGCTGCGTACCGGCCAATGAATCAGACACATCTGAGGCCATAGGGAACACTCTGGATTTCCCCCAATTCATGGAAATACCAGAAACATTCGCAAAACATTCCAATTCCGCCAACACAGCATGTAGATCCATAGCGGGTTCCTGCAAATACACCAACAAGTCGTCCGCATAAAGAGACAAAGCACATCTCTCACCATGCACTAATATGCCCTTACCCTCAAGCACTCCCCTCAGACGGTTTGCCAGTGGTTCCACCACCAATAAAAACAGTAGGGGAGAAAGCGGGCACCCCTGCCTAGTGCCCCTTTTTATTGGAAATCCGGCAGTCAATAATCCATTAATCAGCAGTCTAGCAGAAGCATGATCATACAACAATCTTATAAGGGAACAGAACTTCACCCCCATCCCCATCCACTCCAGGACTAAAAACAAAAACTTCCATATCACTGTATCGAACGCTTTAGCAGCGTCAAATGATACCAGTGCGCAGTTAGAAACCGGGTCCACAGCCGCCTGTACCGTAAACAGTTTACGCAAATTATCCAATTATCCAAATCCACACTGGTCCCCATGTATTAAGTCTGGCATCAGCCCACTCAGTCTATTAGCAACCAACTTAGCCAGTATCTTTAGATCCATATTAATGAGCGAAAGCGGCCTGTAAGAGGAGCAATCCAGAGCATCTTTGCCTGGCTTTAACAATAGCACAATGATCACCTCACCCAACTCCGCCAGTAACTCCCCCTTCTCCACAAGTTCCTGAAACGTACCCAGCAGTAGAGGCGCTAATTCCCGGGCAAAATGTTTAAAAAAGGCGGCAGTAAAGCCGTCAGGGCCCGGCGCCTTGTTAGAGTCAAAGGAACGCATCGCTGCCACCAGTTCCTCCAATGTAAATGGCGCCTCCAGCGCCTCCCTCGTCTCGCGCGTCAAAGGTGTCAACCCTGCCCCATCTAGATATTCTCGAACATCCAAATCTGACAGAGGAGGCGGCGGGGAGTACATTGCCTCGTATTGTGTTCTAAGAACCCTCAATATCTGATCATCTCCGCACCTAACCACACCAGCGTCATCCCTGATAGCAGTTATAGTCCGGGACCCCATTTCCTTATTTACCAGCCAAGCCAGAGATCGACTAGGTCTCTCCCCTTGTAGCATACCTCTAACCTTGCTGGGCCAAGATAAGTACAACAGCTCACGATTCAGTCCCTCATCCAATGTGGTGTTTGCCTCTCTAATGTCAGCATCCAGCTCCGGAGAGGGGGCAACCAACCGCCTCTTTTGCAACCCACTAAGTTTATCTTGAGCTTCACGTATGTCCCCCCTAATCCCCTTCAACACACCACATTCAGCTGAAATAGATACCCCTCGCAGGTAAGCCTTCAGTGAGCACCAGGTATTAGCCCAAGAGGTGTCCTCCGGACGATTATTTTCCAGAAACTCCCCTAATGCCTCCCTAATCTTGCCCTCATAGGCCCCGTCCAACAACGCAGCAGACTTGAACCTCCAATGCCTAGCTATTTCCCCTGCACGCTCAAGGGAGAGTGTCAAATATACCGGTCCATGATCCGATAGGGAGCGAGGACCTATATCCACCGATTGCACTTGTCCAGACAGCGCCCCAGACATCAAAAAATAGTCAATCCGAGAATATGCATTATGGACCGTGGAGTAATAGGTGTATTGCTTCTCCACAGGGTGACAGTGCCTCCAAATGTCCAACACATCCATCTCAGCCATCCATTCCAATAACCATTTCGCCGACCTAGATACCCTACCAGAGACATCCTTTGACCTATCTAGTGTGTTAGATAGCGACATATTCAGATCCCCTCCAATCAGACACACTCCTCCCCAGCCCCAATCAACATTAGATAGCGTTTGCACATAAAACTCTAAACAGTCAGTGTTGGGTCCATAGATGCTCAATAGTTGCAACCTCACTCCACACAACACACAGCGCACCAACACGAATCTGCCATCGGGGTCATGTATCACTTCCACCAGCTGAAAGGTAAGCCTTTTATGTACAAGAATGGCCACTCCCCTCGAACCCCTGGTGAACTCAGAAAAATATCTGTGAGCTCCCCAACCCATCGCAAATCTCTCAGCCTCAGTAGCAATCAGGTGTGTCTCTTGTAAAAATGCGACATCCACCTTGTTTACATTCAGCAAGGCCAGGACTTTCCGTGCCTTAGACGGCTGGTTCAGCCCTCTCACATTCCAAGTGGCAAAAGTACAGTTTAAAGCAGCCATATTACAGCCAGTCAATATATCCTAGCAGATCATACACACCAAGCCCAATATCAGTGGGCTGCAGCATACACATTGGGGGCCACACATCCCTTGGATGCAGTGCAGAATGATAACTCAGCTCATAGGGTACACTCTCCGTGCCAACCTCACTCTCATGAATCATATGAAGTCGTTCCAGCAGTGTAAACCAAAAAATTAAAAACCTAAAATAGATTAAAAACTCTCCCCCATCATTACTCATCTGACAGTGCAACCCCTGCCAGAGCAGCCCCAACCTAACACACTCCAGCTACCCCATGCCATAACCAGCCATACGACTCATTAACTTTACTTAAATACCAAGGGTACACGCAACGTGGCACTGCCAATCAACTCAGATCAGCGCAGAGCCCACACCTGTGCGGCAATTAACACAATGGTAGGAACCAAGAGGGGTGTACGGCAGTTCAGTCATTTTCATTAATATCAGAGGGGCCGGAGCCATCTCCAGGTTCATCCACCACCGGCGCAATCAGTTCAGCAGGCGCATGTACAGATGCCCAGGCGTCGATGACCTCCTCAATCGATCCCGTAGATCCAGCCGGGCCCGCCAGAGCTGCGGTTTCATTCACCTCCACGTCCACCGCAAGCACTTGTCTTCCCTTGCCCTGTTCAGCTACCTTCGCAGATCTTGTGTTACGAGGTTTCGCCACCATTCTCGGCAGATTGATCCTGTTCTCCACATAGTCCAGGGCATCCTGCGGTTCAGTGAAGAAGTACACCAGCCCATCATGCTGGATCCTGAGGCGGGCCGGAAAAAACATTGAGTACCGCACCCCTTTCTCCCGCATGACTTGTTTAACATGGGCAAACTTTCTTCTTTGCTTTTGGACGGCGATAGTGTAGTCCGGAAAAATGTTGATAGGGTTCCCAGCATGCATGAGTCTACCAGCTCTACGTGCCTCCGCCAGTATCACATCTCTGTCCCTATAATTGAGGACCCTGCATATCACTGGGCGGGGGGGGGGCGCCCGGCGGGGGACGAGGGGCCAACGATCTGTGAGCTCTCTCCTGGAGAAAATGGGACGAGAATTCAGCCACAGGCAGTAACCTTTTCAGCAGATCCTCCATGTACTGCTCCATGCCCCTGGGGTCAGCCCTCTCTGCCAGTCCCACCACACGCACGTTATTGCGCCGCGCTCTGCCCTCTTGCTCCTCAAGGCGCTTGACATTTTCAGCAACTGCAGCTTCCAGTGCTCGTAGCCGCTTCTGAAATGGTTGCGTGTTATCTTCCACATCCCCTAGCCTCCTCTCAGCCTCCTCTAACCGTGCGTCCTGTGCCTCCAACTGCTTGCCATGCGCCTCCAGGCACTCAGTTTGCACCTCCATATGCCTCTCCATGCATTCCAGCTTTACCTGCATCTGGGAGAGCACTGCATGAACATCCACCAGCATTTTCTTTAGGTCTTGCACCAGTGGCAGCACTCCCGCTGTGTTCTCCACTCCCTTCTCCGTTCCTCCGACCTGGGGATCATTTCCCGCCGGCGCCGCCGCACCGCCATTTTGTTTTCCTCTCGCCGCCACCGGACCCGCTGCTCTCGTTACAAAATCTGGCATATGCCGCTGTTTTTTGTGCGCGGTCTTCGCTGCCATGTATGCTCGGGGGGTTCCGCCACCCGCTCGCCCGATATGCCGCGTTCCCCTCGGCTCCCACCGCTTTCTAGATCCGGATAATCAGGCCGCCAGGCGGGGAGCTCTGGAGCACACGTCCAGCCGCTACCGCTGCATCACGTGACCTCAACTGGTTTTTACTGATGCATACCTTGTGTTTAGTGAATTAACTGATTATGTGTTTATTAAATGAACATATTCTTACATCAAGCTTTAACACTAATTGTGACTGTAAAAGGAGAAAATTGTACAGAATGCTATGTTTAAAAGCAGTTGATCTCTGAAAGTAGATGTATTTGGGTTTCCATCGTAGAACATATTTAATATAAAAGCTATATATATTCAGTGGATTGCGGCAGTATGTTTCATACCATCTAACTGGTGCTGTGCTTTCTTTTGCATCTGCTTTAAATAATATTTTCTCGTAGTATATGGTGTTCTATAGAGCATTTATTCTGTATTATGTAAAAATATGCTTTTTTTCACCTAATTACGCTAGTTTTGAGGTGGTGCAGGGGGAGGCCCCTACAAAGTGGAGATTAGGGAGGAAATCTCCAATATTCTATGTAATAAGTGTGCTAGAAAATACTGGCACAATAATTCCTGACGACTATTGTCTGGCGCAGTTATTACACAGATCCATTTATTCATGTGACAATAATACTTCTTTTTTAAGACCTTGCTTTTGTTTTTCTCATTTTTCTGTATAACAGAGACCATGGAAAGGAAGCTGGTAGAAGAAACAAAACAGCTGAAGTTTGATTTGAATGATGAAAGGTCACGATATCAAAATCTCCTAAACAAGTACAGCCGATTAGAGGAGCGCTACGATGGTCTGAAGGATGAGATGAATGAGTTGAATGTGATAACGGTAAGTGAATTACTGTAATGCACAGTACAGTGCAATGGTGAGTGTAGCTGTTTTTAAATCTGGCAATATTTATTATTTTCACGTTGGGGTTCGCTTACGGTACAGAGCTCACAAGCTTGTAACAATCCTAGATTTTCACTGGGGTGTAATTGCAGAGGCTTAGCTCTATGGTTATGTGGCGATTTTTATTAAGTGCACTGTTATTCAATAATATCATGGTACTGTGAGGGCAGCTAGGGCAGTGAAGTATGAATCGACGTGGCCGATTTAGACCCTTAATACATTGTAAAACAGACACCGTGAGTCTATTCTAAAAGCTGTTCAGTGGTTCACTATGTGTAATAGCTATGGGGAGGAGGATATATCGGCAGGTGCACATTAATTGTGCTGTACAGTTTACAGCCGAAATCAAGCTAAAATGGCTAAATTATTTATTTCTTATTTTTGTCTAAAAGTTACAAAAAACAGAATTGGTGCACAAAAGATTCCCGTAGGAACTTATCTGGATTATTCCCTGAATTATTTTCAGGAACAGGGGTTTCATTCCTTGTGATTTTGAACCTGAAGACAGAGCAGACGACATTTTAATAGTCACAGAAGGTGGATAAAAGCAATAGGTGGGGTTGGTTTGAGAAGGGAGCCGGGAGTTTGGCTAGATTATGAAAGGAGGCAGTTGAAAAATGCAGCGTCAAAATATTCTTTTAAGTGCTGCCGGGTCTACTGTGGGCGTCTGAAGCCACTCCCGCTGTAAATTAAAATAATGCTGTAACCTCTGGGTGGGCAGACATGAGGGGTAGCATGGGGCTCCACTGCTGTTATTTTTAGTCATATTAGAGTGTAAAAAATGTATTCGTTTTTGTTTATAGTACTTTTAGTCATTATTTTTCCAATTAATTTGGATTCATGTAACAGTTGTGTTTAAATCACTATAAATCACACCAAAGTTGGCAGACAGCTACTGCGACGGAGCAACCTTACTTCGCTGTTGGTTGAAAATAATTTGGTGCTCTGTTGAAAAGTCAAAGCATCAGGAGGGGATATAATGGTGTAGCCTGAAAGTGAGAATGGGAATCAGAAATTCTCTGAAAGCCTGATCGATAGTAGAATGAGCTTCCAATCATAATCTTATATAGTAACAGGTGGCTCTAGGCGAGTCTTTATCCCTCCAGGTGAGCTAACGTCCTTCACACTATCCGGTTGTCAGGCGATCTTAGTTTTGGTGCAGTCGCAGTGTGTTTGCTGCTTACACATGCAGTAATTGCAATTGAATGGCTTTACCTAGAGCTGGGCGAGGCTGACGCTTTTCAGCAGGGGCCGGGCGCAAATCGAGCCGGGTATGGGCTCTCGAGCCTGAGGCCAATCACAGGCCAAGTCATCATGTGCTACATTGTATAAATGCAGTGTGTTTATGCATGGTCGAGTACCATTGTATAAATGTGGTGCATTTTATATGTTGTAGTGCGAGAATGTAGAGCAGCAATGTATAAATGCAGTGCATTGAGACATTGTTGCTCAAGGCTACAGTATGCAGAGTGATTGCTGTCCCCTTCATACCTGAGACCCTGGGCTCGAGCTGGGCTCCTGGAGCTAAACATGTGGTGAGCTTGAACCAGGGTGGGCTTGAGCCCAGCTCCTGCCAGCTAGGGCGTGCTCGGCTCTAGCTTTGCCCCGAGGTTATGGGCTATTATATTTTTACAAAATGAAGTCAAGAATGTGACTCAGTTAATTTGCAATCGTGAAAGAAGAGACAAAGGAGCCAAAAACTTCAAAGCTGACCTTCTGAATATGTACAGCAGTGTGCTCGGTACTTGATAAATAAGAGATAAAGTAAAAGGTATCCATTAAATGTTAAGATTATTATTATGAGAGCAAAACACGAAAATTTTCTTTTGAAAGACTATTGTGGTATGGAATTGTGGACATGTAGGTTGATGATTGAGAAACTTTCAAAGACTGGAAACGTTGCTTGCTGTGTGTTGAATGTACAATCTATGCCTTTTAATTGGGCACATATATACTGTCCATATTGTAAATGTCATCCTTCCAACTGTATTGTCCACTTACTGCGACTCCTTCTACTGAACAGTCCATGACTATGCCATTCTAAGAGGTGCAGAAAGTATTGTGGGGATTTGGAAAAAGAAAGGTGATGGAGCTTCCCCGCACACGGCAGCTGTGCGGGCAGTATCCCCGGCAGTTACGTTTTAGAATATTGCCTCTGTTCCTAGGCACATTTATGAATAGCGCAGTATTGGAGTCAATATTCTATCATACATTCTTTCCAATATAGAAAGCATCCTGAAGTGCTTAGCTGATGAAGTGCTTGGTACAGGACAATTTGCAATAATTTAATTGTGAATGTTACTATCAATAATTTACCATATAGTTCCTAAAACTGAAGGTCTTACAATATATATTTAATTCTTTTCTAATATGCTGTCGATCTCGCTATTCAGAGGCACGTTGAAAGGTTGACTGCCAGACATGATTTCACCCTCCCTAGTATACGCTTATGCTGTTGCTTCATACACAAGTCTTCAATAACTGCCACATAGACCACATTGCTGTTCCCTTTCGTGGACCAGTGAGACACAATGATGTGACACTGTGGCCCGTATTTTCCTTTAAGTGCTAGGCATGAATCCAGAGTAGATGTCCATACAGTAACACAATTTTTTCCGCTAAACATTGGAAAGTTCTGGTTTTGAAGTAGTTACTAATGGTGCCCCGTAAGTTAGAAACCACCAGTGCTATCAGGTTGCATTGTCCAGTGCCAAACTCTGAACGGTTGTAGCTCCAGATCATCTGAAGCACTTACTTTGTAATATTTTGACAGTTTGAGGATGTCAATAAGAAGTTTGTAAGAGCTTGCCCCACCTTTCACAGACATGTGACTTCAACAAGGTTTAATTTTGCACAGCGAGTATCCCCTTTCTTAATTTTCTTGATCTGGTAACTTATGAAGAACTATTCATGTGCCATTTTGGAGAGAACTGGGGAGTAAGACTACAGAAGGAATATTGAGGTTACCATTGTAACTTAATGAAGTTCTGCTTGTTGCACCGGCACTTTATTCATTTGTACCTCACAAGAGGCTGTTTTTTAGCTCTGTCTAGGATCCTCCTAAAAACCTCCCTTCCCTTAGTTCCACGTTCAATTATTAGTTTTAAAAATGAACTGCTGAATAATCTACTGTGCCTAAGCTGTGTCTAGTGTCCTGCTGGAACTACAACTCCCAGCAGGCCTAAAGTCTTTTTGTTACCGTCGCCGGCGCGTCAGCGCAGGCGCGTCTGCGGCCCTCTGGTGCGGCCTGTCTGTGCCTCGGAGTATTTAGTACGCCGGACACAGGGCAGCTGCAGGTATCGCCAGGTGCTGGTCTGTGTTAGCGCTGCCCTTCGGCCTTTCACAAGACAGCGCCATATTGCTATCTCTATATTATTGCTCTTCTTGCATTTTTGCACATTGCTCTTTATTAGTAGACTACACGCGCCCTGCTACAGAGAGCGTCATTTTGAAGCATTTTTACTGCATTGAAGTTCTGCTTGTTGCACCGGCACTTTATTCATTTGTACCTCACAAGAGGCTGTTTTTAGCTCTGTCTAGGATCCTCCTAAAAACCTCCCCTCCCTTAGTTCCACGTTCAATTATTAGTTTTAAAAATGAACTGCTGAATAATCTACTGTGCCTAAGCTGTGTCTAGT
>JAVHNH010000142.1:0-10485 GCA_034783935.1 Desmognathus catahoula
TTTCCCTGTCTTCCATAGCTAGCTTCAGGTTCTTGATCGTGTCATTGGCTCCCCAATAATGATCTTTTGCTTCCACTATGTCGACCTTAAGGGCGTTTAATTCTTGGCCAATTTTCGATTTCTCTGCTTCGATTTGTTTAATCCTATCCTTACACGAACCATCACAACCTAAATGTCCATGTCGCCTACTCCTTCTATGTGAAGTTTCTAAATCCTGTATTTTCTGTTGGTAGTTCTCACTGCGTCTACGTTGTTCATGTATCTGGGTTTGCAACTCATATATTGAGTTGATGTGCCCGCTTTCTACTGTCCTCATCTCATTCATTCTCTTGTGGCAAGCTTTTATTTCTTGTTTCGCATGTTCTATCTCATCCTGCAATTGTTGTGTTCTAGGGTCTTCATTGCCTTCACTATCTTTTTCTTCCCTGTCACACGGCACAGTTTCAGTGCTTGCATACTTTCGTTGCGCTTGCATCCACTTTTGTTCAATCTCATTTCTTTCAGTCAACGCGACCAACAATTCTTCTTCCACTCCTGCGAGTTTTTCACTAAGTGCAGTGAATTCCTGCTTCAATGTATTATTTTGATCATATAGCATCCTATGAGCAAACCATAGTCGTCCCGCAAGACTGCATAGGGCTTTTGTCTTGTCTTTCTTTTCTTTCTTTGAAAATACTTCAATCATAGATTGGACCACATATCCTTGTTTATGGAGTGTGTCAGTAGGGAATTTTCCTACTTCTTCCAATTGTTGATTAATCCAATCATTTAAGTCTACAATTTTTGATCCGGAATATGCAAATAAGTCGGACACTGTAGTGCCCATCAATTCCTCTAGGGGTATAATTTTGGTAGCCATTCTATACCGTTAGTATTCTTTATTAAGAACGCCTCTATACACCTTTAGTAGCAACAAAAACTCACAGAAGTGAGGAAAATGTAGCCCGCACTCGTTTTCATATCAGGGTGCTCCCATGTCTACCTGCAACTATACAGGTGAGAAGACACTGGACATAAATTTCACCAGGTTGTAATACTCCTGGTATGGGGCACACCGCTATATAACTCCACACTGAGTGACCAAAGGTCAAAATTACGTAGTCATTTAATTTATACTTCCAACAGAATGAAGAAACCTTACCAACTACATTCTATATCTTTATATCTTGTTTATTTTAGTGCAAAACACCTCATTTTTGTTAGAAGTTCATTGGCCACATGTAGCCATCTATCGTAATTTCACCACGTCAAATTCCAACATACATAAGAACCAAGATATAAAACATCCTATGTGTAATATCCATTAGGCATGTAGTTCTTTTGCAATTTTTTCTACCACACAGTAGATCATTAAAAGCAGTGTACAAAAATTCATTTCCCAATTCTATCACATGCTGCTATGTGAACACATTTCGGGTCAACAAGTGACCGTCGTCAGGCATGCTGTATGATAGTGTAAAAACAACAATATAAACCGTGTCATATATCAGCCAATTAATACAACGACAAACATACAAAAACGAAAAACAAGAAAGAAAAGAGAAAAAATAACAACATCATATTAGTATAGTGAATGTTTCAATATTACACTAAATCTTATGAATTGGAGGCAGCAATTTGCCGAAAACACTCACCATACGATCTTGTAGGGATCTAGAAAATATATATATACAACTTTTTTAACAACGCTCAATTGCCTACCGCTAAAGTAGCAAGTTTCTTTAGAGGTTACGAAATCTTACCTCATAGCAGTGCAAGGCGCTGCATCTAGAAATCAATGCAAAATTTGAATACTCTATAAGTATCGGGCGGGAGACCAGCTTTAAAAAGTATTTGTGTATAAAAATTAATGCCGGCTTACCGCACTGCATGTAGAAGCACACAATCAAAGGCGCCCCAACTTCCGGGCGCGAAAAGTATAGTTACTAGAGCGTAAACAACAGCTCATTTTATATTGGCGGCCATCTTGGCCGTTAGACATACACACTCGAAGACGGTATTCCAGAACTTGCCATTTTAGCGCTAGTTCACATAAAACTTGGTATACTGCCTTTATCCAAATGTTGAAACATATTAATCTATCCTGAAACCTCCAGATAAACTGCATATTATCTCATACGTACATCACAACTGTACCTATATAGCTGCAATAGCTAGAACGTCGGGAGCAACTCAAAATTTCATGGCGGCCATCTTGGGAGTAAAATGCATGGCTAGAGGGTCGCATATCTAAACTGGTTAGCTTAACATTAATTTCAAACTCCACCTAGTACACTAGTCAAACTACGATTTAAACAGCATTCTTTATGGTACACATATTGCACATCAAATACATATTTTCTCGCACATCGGAAATACTATACCAGTGTCATCCTCCTATTTATAATTGCATAACGTTCGTATAAGTATCCTGATTCAGGCATATCTTACATCACCACCATTTCCGTTATGTATATGACATTTCACGCACCTAGCGGTATATATCACAATATTCCGGCAATCATAACTGTATATTATCTATACTGTACATAATATGTACCTGCATGCTATATTTACCCAAATACTAGTAGTTATAAAAAGCATTGTAGCGCCCATTCTTCGTTGAGACCACCCGGAGATAATGTTTTAAAATTATGAATTAATCTTGCTTCCCTTTGTAGCAAAGCCCTTTCCACATCTCCACCTCTGTTGTTAATGTTAAGTGCTTCGAGGATACAAAAGTACAGTTGAGAACTCTGGTGATTAAGAAGATTAAAGTGTCTCGCGACTGCTGATCGCGGATTCGCACATCTGATGTCGCTCTTGTGCTTTTGAATGCGGCATCGTACTTCTTGCGTCGTTTGGCCTATATAATATAGACCACACGGACACCTTAAGATGTATATCACATTGCTTGAACGGCATGTGCCGTAGTGTTTAAAGTACCATTTTTTACCTGTAGCAGGGTTTATTATATATGGTCCTCGGATCAATGCATCACAACAGTTGCAGTTCAAGCAAGGGAAAGTCCCACGTTTCGGTGTTGACAAAGTATTAGTAGTAGTTTGAGTACTCAAATCGGTATGTACCAATATATCTGATAGATTGGATGGCTTCTTATATGCTGTAGTTGGTTTATTGGGCAAAGTATGACCAATTATAGGATCATTTAAAACAATGGGCCAATGTTGGGATATAAGGTGAGACATAGTTTTGGCCCTTGATCCATATGTAGATACAAATACAAAAGGCTGATCTTTTTGTTTTTTATCCGTGGTTTCTAGTAGTTCATTGCGAGACTTCTGTCTTGCTTTAGTCTGTGCATTTTCTAACAACTGTCTAGGGTATCCTCGCTGAGTAAGTTCATCACAAAGTCTATTTGCTGCCATTTCGTATTCATCAATATCGGTATGTATCCTTCGATATCTTAAAAACTGAGAATATGGAAGAGCATTCTTAGTTGACTTCGGGTGAAAAGAATCAAAGTGTAGAAAGTTATTTGTATCTGTAGCCTTTCTATATAGATTAAATTTGAAATTACCATCTACAATTTTTACAAAAGTATCTAGAAATGGAACTCCATCTTCACCTATACACGCAGTAGTTTTTATGGTACTGTGTACAGTGTTAAGGTAATTCAAAAAATCTTCAAGTTGATTCCTGGTACCTGACCACATCAAGAATATGTCATCTATATAACGGTAGTAAATTTTGATATATACATACCAATGTGAATTGATGATATGTTGTGCCTCCCAGTTAGCCATAAAAACATTAGCATAACTGGGAGCGAAGTTAGCTCCCATACTAGTCCCAGTGAGTTGTCCAAAGTATTGATTTTCAAATTTAAAAAAACTATGATGTAATACAAACGACAATAGTACTCTAAATAGAGTTGGATGAACATCTCTGATGTCATGATCAATAAGTGCAGCACAGGCACATTCTATACCCTCATTGTGTTTAATGTTTGTGTACAGAGATACTATATCAATGGTGACAAGTATACAGTCATCCTTAGAAGCAGTATGTTTCTCGATTTTATTAATAAAATCGGTCGTATCTCTGATATAAGACGGTATGTCTGTTACACATCTCTTAAGAAAATCATCAATAAATTTAGCCACAGGTTCAAACATGGATTCGCACCCTGATACTATTGGTCTGAAGGGAGGAGTACTGGCATTTTTGTGTATCTTCGGGAGGCCATAGAGTAAAGGGACTCACGGATGTTTATTGATCAAGAACCTCAAGGTTTTATCACTAATCCAGTCTCTGGTGTTCGCATCAGTTAATATCTCTTCCAAAAGTTTCTGTAAAGGTGCAGTGGGATTACTTTCTAGCATGAGGTAGGTATTCTCATCAGCTAGTTGTTTATATATTTCTGCTTTATAATAAGCACGGTCCATAACAACTATTGCACCTCCTTTATCTGCTTTCTGCACCATAATATATGGGTTGTCATTCAATTCTTTAAGAGCTCGATTCTCAGCGAATGATATGTTGAAATTCCTATTTTTAGGGAAATCAATTTTGTTAAACTCTTTGAGTACAGTTTGGCTGAATACCTCTATAGCTTTATTATTGATGTTGGGACAGAATGTACTTTTGGATGTAAATTCTTTAAACTGATGTTCTTCCTGACATGAGGGGGGTTGACCCAGAAAAAAATGCTTAAGCTGTAGTTTTCTAACAAATTTCTGGAAATCCACAAGAATATCGAAGTGGTTATTCTCATAAACTGGGACAAACGATAACCCTTTAGACAGGACCGTCAACTGATTATTTGTGAGTTCTGTAGCAGAGATGTTTACTACTTGCGATCTCTGAGGAAATGCTTCCCTACTTCTTTCACTTTCTCTGACTCTTTGTCTTTTTCTTTGTCCATTCCTTTTTTGCCCCCTCCTTGTCTTTGCCTTACTAGTTCGTCCAAAAAACGTTGCCGTTCTTGTGGGTCAAAGGCTTTTTTACTCGGGCCTGGTATGGCTTTATCACCTATCTTATCTGTTCTCTCTACTTCTTCCGAAGAGGAATCAGTTGGAATATCTGAATCCGAGGGATTTGATGTAGCTTGTTTTTTAAAGATTTGTTGCTTCTTATTAATCGGTAAAAACTCAAACCAGTTGTAAACTTGGTTATGTGCATAGTCATAAATATCCCTTTTGAATTTTCTGATTTTCCCTTTTTCCAATTCCTGCCTGTGCTTATTAATGATGTCATTCACTATTTCTAGTGTCACAGCCCATTCTTCTGCTGGTTTTTCAGTTTTCAGGGTTTCTTCAGTTTTAGTAATTTCCAACTTAATTTCCTTAAGTTCAGCTTGTAATTCCTCAATGGTAAGGAGGATAAGATCAAGTGAGGCTTTATTCAGGATCATATGCCACTTTGGTATAAATCCTTTCCGTTGCCTGCAAAGGAGTGGTTTAATTAGGATTCTAAGGCCTCGAGGGATACGTTTCGTTTTAAAATATTCAGCCAGTGTAGTAGCATGTAATAGTGTAGACACTTCCCTTTTTTTTAAGTATTCAAATTGTTGAACAGTGTGTTTATGTTCATTTCTAGTTAAGAAGAGTGCACTTTCTTGTAGTTGTGCAAGAATATTTTCTGCTGCCTCTGCAGTATATTCCAATGTGGAGGCACATCGGTCAGTCTGCGCTGCCAATTCTTCAAACGACATAATGATCTAGAATATATCAAATACACCAAACGAAATTTCCAATGGAGTCTAATGTCTCAAATTCGTCAAGTTTCTCTTGCTTGAATTAAATCCTCTTACAATTTTGGTGCGTAGGCTACTAGTTTGCTAAGTAACAACAAAAACTCACAAACGTGAGGAAAATGTAGCCCGCACTCGTTTACAATTCAGGGTGCTCCCATGTCTACCTGCAACTATACAGGTGCATGATACTGAACATTAATATCACCAGGTTGTATTACTCCTGGTATGGGGCACACCACTATGTAACTCCACACTGAGTGACCAAGAGGTCAAAATACCATAGTCAATTATTTTATGTTTCCAACAAAATAGAGAGACCTTCTCAACTGCATTCCATATTTTTATCTCTTATTTATTGTAGTACAAAACACCTCATTTTTCTTGAATTTTCATTGGCCATACATAGCCATTTATCGTCATTACACCACATTGAATTACATTCCACATAAGTACAAAAATCAAGAACATCCTATGCGCATTCTCTATTGAGCATATTGTTCTGTTGCAGTTTTCACTAACACACAATTGTTTACTAAAAACAGTGTACAAAAATTCATTATCCCCTTTCTTCACATGCTGCTATGTGATCACATTTCGGGTCAATAAATGACCGTCGTCAGGCATGCTGTATAATCATGTGTAAAAATGTGTAGAAAACAGCATATAACATATCATATAACGACAAATACACAAAAACAAACACAAAAACGAGAGAAACACAGAAAAAGAAAATAGCAATAACATATTAGTATAATGAAAATTTCCAAATTACACTAAAAACTAAAGAATTGGTGGCAGCAATTTGCCGAAAACACTCACCATACGATCTTGTGGGAATCTAGAAAATATACGTATACAACTTTTTTTAACAACGCTCCATTGCCTACCGCTAAAGTGGCAAGTTTTAGAAGTTTAAGTAATCTTACCTCATGGCAGTGCAAGGCGCTGCATCTAGAAGTCAATATCAAATTTGAAAACTATATCAGTATCGGGTGGGAGACCAACCTCCAAACGAATTATCCATAAAAATTGAAACCAGCTTACCGCACTGTGAGCCGAAGCTGGTGAACAGAGACGCCCCGAACTTACGGGCGCCGAAAACTACGTTACTGAGGTGGAAACAACAACTCCTTTTCTACTGGCAGCCATCTTGACCATTAAGCGTGAATCATAGAAAGAATACCAAACTTGCCACCTTAGCGCTAGTTCACATTCGGTGTAATATATTATCCATATTCAAATATAGACATACATTAATTTTATAAAAAGACCACGTAGTGCAATATATCGCACACAATTGTACCTGCATACCTGCAGTAGCTAGAACGTCAAGGGAACCCAAAATTTTCCGGCGGCCATCTTGGAAGTAGACTACAAAACTGTCCGATATCGCTATGATCTGGTTAATTAACATTGCTTGCAAGCAACATCCAGTCCATTAATTAAATCAAGATTTAAACGTCTCTTCCTGTGACACAAATATTTACAAAGCAGCTACATATTGTAACATGCATCAAGAACATAGTACCAGTATACTAATACCGATTAATACCTTAATTTCTTGAAAATGTCATTTTTCAAATGTGACTCACATCACAACCATATCCATTAAGCATATAAATTCCATGCACCTGATAGCAAATATCACAGTATATTACCATATCTGACTAAATATCGCATGTTCTGCATATGTTATGTACCTGACCATAGGATTAGAACAAGTACCAAAATTTACAAAAAACATTGTAACGTCCATTCTTCATTGAGACCACCCGGTGATAATGTTTTAAAATCATGAATTAGTCTTGCTTCCCTTTGTAATAAAGCTCTTTCCACATTTCCACCCCTGTTGTTTATATTAAGCAATTCAAGAATACAAAAGTACAATTGCGAGCTCTGATGATTGAGCAGATTAAAATGTCTAGCAACTGCTGAACGTATATTGGCACATCTGATGTCGCTCTTATGCTTTTGAATGCGGCATCGAACTTCTTGTGTCGTTTGGCCTATATAATACAGACCACACGGACACCTTAAGATGTAAATCACATTACTAGAACGGCATGTGCCATAATGTTTAAAATACCATTTTTTGCCTGTTGCTGGATTAATTATATATGGCCCACGAATTAATGAATCGCAACAATTACAGTTTAGGCAAGGGAAAGTTCCACGTTTTGGCGTAGATAGTGTGTTGGTAGTAGTTCGGGTACTTAAATCAGTATGCACCAGTATATCAGAAAGGTTAGATGGCTTCTTGTAAGCTGTGGTCGGTTTATTGGGCAAAACATGACCAATAATAGGATCATTTAAAACAATGGGCCAGTGTTGAAATATAAGATGAGACATGGCCTTGGCCCTAGATCCATAAGTGGATACAAATACAAAAGGTTGATCTTTTTGTTTTTTGTCTGTGGTTTCTAGCAATTCATTACGCGACTTCTGTCTTGCTTTAGCCTGTGCATTTTCTAACAGCTGTCTAGGATATCCTCGCTGTGTCAGTTCATCACACAATCTATTAGATGCCATTTCGTACTCATCAATGTCTGTATGTATCTTACGATATCTCAAAAACTGGGAATATGGAAGAGCATTCTTGGTGGACTTTGGATGAAAAGAATCATAATGTAAAAAATTGTTAGTGTCTGTAGCTTTTCTGTGCAGATTGAATTTAAAATTACCATCCACTATCTTCACAAAGGTGTCTAGAAATGGTACACCATCCTCACCTACGAATGCAGTAGTTTTTATAGTACCATGTACAGTGTTCAAGTAATTCAGAAAATCCTCAAGTTGATTCTTGGTGCCAGACCACATCAAAAATATATCATCTATGTATCGATAATAAATTTGAATATACATATACCAATGAGTATTGATGATATATTGTGCCTCCCAGTTAGCCATAAAGACATTGGCATAACTGGGAGCAAAATTCGCTCCCATACTAGTCCCGGTAAGCTGTCCAAAATATTGATCTTCAAACTTAAAAAAACTATGATATAATACAAACGACAGTAGTATTCTAAATAGAGTAGGATGAACATCTCTGATGTCGTGATCAATAAGTGCAGCACAGGCACATTCTATACCCTCATTATGTCTAATGTTGGTATACAGGGATACTATGTCAATAGTTACAAGTATACAGTCATTCTTAGGTGCCGTATATTTTTCGATTTTATTAATAAAATCGGTCGTGTCCCTAATGTAGGACGGAGTGTCTGTTACGCATCTCTTAAGAAAATCATCTATGAATTTAGCCACAGGTTCAAACATGGATTCACACCCTGATACTATTGGTCTAAAGGGAGGAGTACTAGCATTTTTGTGTATCTTCGGGAGGCCATAAAGTATAGGGACTCTTGGATGTTTATTGAGCAAAAACCTCAGGGTTTTATCACTAATCCAGTCTCTGGCGTTCGCATCAATTAGTATCTCTTCCAAAAGTTTCTGTAGAGGTGCAGTAGGATTTTTGTCTAGCATGAGGTAAGTATTCTCATCAGCTAGTTGTTTATGTATTTCTGCTTTATAGTATGCACAGTCCATAACAACTATCGCACCTCCTTTATCCGCTTTCTGTACCATAATATATGGGTTGTCATTCAATTCTTTGAGAGCTCGGTGTTCAGCTAATGATATATTAAAATTCCTTTTCTTAGGAAAGTCAATTTTGTTAAACTCTTTAAGTACAGTTTGGCTAAATACCTCTATAGCCTTATTGTTAATATTAGGACAGAATGTACTTTTGGACGAAAATTCTTTAAATTGATGTTCTTCCTGACATGAGGGAGGTTGACCCAGAAAAAAGTGTTTAAGCTGTAATTTTCTAACAAATTTCTGAAAGTCTACATGAATGTCAAAGTGATTATTCTCATACACAGGGACAAACGATAAACCCTTTGAAAGGACCGTCAGCTGATTCTTTGTGAGTTCTGTAGCAGAGATGTTTACTACTTGCGATCTCTGAGGAAATGCTTCCCTGTTTCTTTCACTTTCTCGACTTCTTTTTCTTTGTCTTTGTCCGTTCCTTTTTTGCCCCCTCCTTGTCTTTGCTTTACTAGCTCGTCCAAAAAACGTTGCCGTTCTTGTGGGTCAAAAGCTTTTTTACTCGGACCTGGTGTAGCTTTGTCACCTATCCTATCAGTTTTGTCTACTTCTTCTGATGAGGAATCAGTTAGAATTTCTGAATCAGAGGGATTCGATGTAGCTTGTTTTCTAAAAATTTGTTGCTTCTTATTAAATGGTAAAAACTCAAACCAGTTATAAACCTGGTTATGAGCATAATCATAAATATCCCTTTTGAATTTCCTGATTTTCCCTTTTTCTAGTTCCTGCCTGTGCTTATTTATGATGTCATTCACTATTTCTAGTGTCACAGCCCATTCTTCTGTTGATTTTTCAGTTTTAAGGGTTTCTTCAGTTTTAGTAATTTCCAACTTGATTTCTTTAAGTTCAGCTTGTAATTCCTCAATAGTCAAAAGGATAAGATCAAGTGAAGCTTTGTTCAAAATCATGTGCCATTTTGGTATAAATCCTTTCCGTTGTCTACATAAGAGTGGTTTTATTAGGATTCTAAGGCCTCGAGGGATACGTTTCGTTTTAAAATATTCAGCTAATGTAGTGGCATGCAATAGCGTAGATACCTCCCTTTTTTTCAAATATTCGAATTGTTGAACTGTATGTTTATGTTCATTTCTAGTCAAAAAAAGTGCACTTTCTTGTAGTTGTGCAAGAATATTTTCTGCTGCCTCTGCAGTATATTCCAATGTGGAGGCACATCGGTC
>JAVHNH010000143.1:0-10480 GCA_034783935.1 Desmognathus catahoula
CAGACCCCCACAAGTCGGGGGTAATACCAAGGCTGACCTGGTGAGCATCACTTCCTCTTCAGTCAAAGCCAAATGGCATCAAGATTACACCGCCACCTAATCACTGCTTTAGCTGAAAAATTTACATCCCAAGCAAGGCTACAGGTCTGTGGTTTTCTTTTTTAATCCGAATGTCCATAAAACCTAATGTTGTCAGTTCAACCACTTTTCCTTTCCTCATAATGCCATTGCCAGAGTGATAGTGGTTCTAAACAAGTCTACTGCAATGTTTTATACGGGGGCAACTCAAAAGGACTTACAGGAAGATGTACATTATCCCTAATCCCACTCATAGATTACAAGTCACATATTGTCAATAAACCTTAACCACTGCACAGAAGTTTAATTATGGAAGCACACCATTGGCATACATTAACCATTCCAACTGCAAGGCTTTTATGAAAAAGGCCAGAAAAAAGAAGGGGTGAGGGTTTGTGGGGGGATGGGTGGAGGGAGAGGAGAGACCACGTATCTTGGCGCCATGGGGGGATTGGACTGTTCCAATAGACATCACAGTAAATAACAAGATGAAGAAGGGTGAAACACGGAAAGATAAAGACACAAGCGAAATGCGGCGGTGTGGGAGCAGGAAGGTGCCGCTCGTTTTTCAAGCGCTGCGACGCATCACTAGACTCAACGGAGAGAGTGGTCTGGACGAATGAGCAGAAATGTATTATAGTTGTGTGGATGTTGAGTCATGGGTTGAGTGTGTGGGTAGAAGTGCAAGAGTTTGAAACGGTAGGGCCAGTAGAGGTCGGATGGGAAGTGTGTGGTAGTATGGATGAACAGTGGGGTGAATTTGAACAAGGGGGAAAAAGTCTGATCGGAGATACAATACAGTATAGGGTACTAGAAAGAGATGTTCACTCGCAGAGGAGATGGGATGCAAGCATGAACGATGAGTAGTTTAGAATTGAACTTTTTATCGTGGAATGTCAGAGGGCTAAATGAAGCACGCAAGCGTGAGATGGTAATCCAATATTGTAACAAAAAAAAGGCAGATGTGATAATGCTGCAAGAAACGCACTTAACAGAGGACGGGCATGCAAGCTTTGCAAAATGTTGGGGAACTCAGAAATACTATGCCTCGTATACAAGTGGAAGCAGAGGGGTTTTGCTGATTGTGAGAATGGCGATCCCATTTAAAGTGGTGCATATAGTGAAAGACCCGGCAGGGAGATACATTATAGTGACTGGGATAATATTAGGTAGACCGATAACACTAGCATGTATATATGGACCGAACTATGACACAGTGGACTTTGTAGACAAACTGTTTGAAAACCTGCAAGAATGGCCAGACACTAAATGGGTGATTGGCGGAGATTTTAATTTCGTGTTAGATGTTGCAAAAGACAGATCATCAACAGTAGATAGGACACTGTCAGTAAGCGCTAGGCAAACACTAAAGTACATGGATGTCTGCAATTTGATGGATGTGTGGAGGGTGCTGAAAGAAGACGAAGGAGGCTTTACGTATTACTCTGGTACACACAAGATGCACTCACGCATAGACAGATTTTTAGTGTATACATCCCTGATGCCGCACGTAGCTGAGATTCTACTTGAACCTAGAATTCTCTCAGACCACAGTCCCCTCAGAATGATAGTTGACTGGGTAGGGGGTTGCTCCCGCCTCCTTTTTTGGAAGTTTAAATCTACAATATTACTAGATGCAGCGCTAGAAGCGGAATTGAGTAAGCATATCCAAATATATTGTGAGACGAATAAAAGCGGAGACACCACATCCTTAGCTAGGTGGGCGGCATTCAAGTGCTACATCAGAGGGATAATGGGAGCTATGGAAGGGGGAGAACTGAAAAGCTTAAGGAGAGAATTAGACCAAGCGGAGGTAGAGCTGGCAAACCTGGAAGAGAACTATCACAGTAATATGACTAAAGCAGGGCTAGTGAGAATTAATGCAAAGCAACAGGCGTATAAGGAACTAGCGAAGGCAGAAATCAGGTTGCTTGGCCACTATACAGGAGCAAGACGGTACTGGCAGGCAGATAAGGCAAGTACGTTGTTGGCAAGAATGCTAAAGCCAGAGAAGAGTGTAGGTACGGTGATTAGCATAAAAAAAGAGGTAGCGGGGGTAACGAGGCATCCAAAACAGATACTTAAAGAGCTAACGAGGTACCTGTCCTGCCTCTATACAGAGGAGAGAAATACTGATCCTATTGACACTAGAAAATACCTAAGAGCACTAAACCTCGGAGTCCTAAGCAGAGAAGCGAGAGACATGCTAGAAGCCCCATTAACAGAAATAGATATAAGAATGGCCATCAAAGACCTAAAAGGCAGTAAAGCCCCAGGTATAGACGGCTTTAGTAGTGAATTTTACAAACACTATGCTGGAACACTTGCCCCGTTACTGCTGCACTTCTATGAAGCTGCATATGAGAAAGGAACGTTTACCAAAGACTTAAATAAGGCTCGAATAGTGCTGCTACCTAAACCAGGGGGGGATTTGGAAGATCCGGCAGATTACAGACCCATTTCCATGATTAATACTGACCTGAAAATACTGGCGATAATATTAGTAAAGAGACTACTGCCACATCTAACATCTTTAGTGGGTAAAGACCAAAATGGGTATATCCCAGGGAGATCAACTGCACACGCGATAAGAAGAGTATTTAGCGCTCTGGCGGCACTCCCTACTGAGAACTCAGTGGCATTGATTGCATTAGATGCGCATAAAGCATTTGATTCCGTTAAATGGGACTATATAATGGTAGTACTGGAGCAGATGGGATTTGGAAGAAGGTTCCTGAGATGGGTACGTCTCTTGCACACAGATGCGGAAGCCTATGTCTCGATTAATAACATGCAATCTAAGTCGATCCCAATAAGCAGAGGAACGAGACAAGGGTGCCCACTTTCGGCAGTCCTATTTGCTGTGTGTATGGAGCCGCTGATTAAAGCATTAAATAATAGGCTATTGAATGAAGGAGCTGTAACATATGGGGTGAGCACATTGACGGTAGCATATGCTGACGACCTGCTACTAATGCTCAAAGATCCAGCAAAGACCTTTCAAGAGGTGATGACAGTGCTGACTGAACATGAGGCACACTCTGGTTTCAAAATAAACTGGAGAAAATCTGTGTATTTTCCATATGGGGCCAACGCTCCGAGAGTTTCCCCAGACTGTAGATTAAAAGTGGCAGAAGTAGCGTTTAAGTATCTCGGAGTTCAGGTAGCAAGGACACCAGAAGAGCTGTTTGAATTAAATTATACTCCACTACTAAAATATCTAAAGGATAAAGTTAAAAAATGGGAAACACTACCGCTGTCAGTTGCCGGCAGAATAGCAGTTCTAAAAATGACAGTACTGCCCAAGTTCTTGTATATATTTAATAACATTTCGGTGCAGGTGAACAGCACTTATTTCTCAGTCTGCAGATCACAGATGATAAATTTCATATGGGCAAACAAGAGACCTAGAATATCATATAAGGTGCTCACAAGAGCGTATGACAAGGGTGGGTACGAAGTCCCTGATCTTAAGAAATACTACCAAGCAGCACAGTTACAGCATGCAATCAAGTGGCTCGAAGTCAACAGCATAGAACCGCAGGTGCAGATTGAATTAAAAATGCTAGGTAAAGTCCGCTCAGACAGGCTACTCATTGATAATAGGGTCAAGACTAAGAAAGGACAGACCCCGGCTGATATTGGGTTGAACATCTGGAGACAGGTGAACAGAGAAATAGATGCAGGTACTCACTATAGCCCTAACCTGTCACTGTGGGACGTCTCAGCAACTAACCCCAAGCTTACAGAAAAAATGTTTGAGAAATGGGTAGAAAATGGAGTGCTGACATTACAGGACTTATTTGAAGAGGGCAAGGCGAAGGAAGAGAAAGATATAATAGATCTAGCTGGAGGAGGTTCAATGGCATTTCTGAGATGGAAAATGCTAAAAGCATGCATAATTGAAAGATGGCCAGAGTTTCCAGTAGAACCGGAAGAAAACCCACTTTTAACGCACCTCCTGACGACTATAACAGAACCGCATCAGATAAGGCAGATTTATAAAATCCTAAGGAAGGTACATAATGATGACCCAATAAAGCAAAAACAAAAATGGGAAGAGGATATAGGAGAAGAGATAACGGTTAAGCAATGGGAAAGAGCATGTAGCCTGACTGGGAAACTATCCATCAATGTTAAACTGAAGCTTGTACACTACAGATACCTCACTAGATCATACCTTACCCCAGCAATATTAAATAAGATCCACAAGAAAACAGACATAGCGTGCACTAAATGTGGAGAAATAGATGCAAATTTTATACATGTTGTATGGAGCTGTCCGGTTATAATGGAATACTGGCAAGCAATTCTGAAGGAGATTAAAGGAATATGTGGGGTACAACTAGCGGCTGAGATTAAGGTGATATTCTTAGATAGCCTACCCAGACTACACCCAGTTAAACAAAAGTGGATAGCAACAGGGCTGGCAGTAGCAAAACTTGAGCTGGCGAGAAAATGGATCAGTAATAAGCCTCCCACGATATGTGATTGGGTGAGATCACTCATGTACTGTGAAAAGCAGGAAAGTATACTACAAACATTGATGCATCGCACACAGACTCCAAAAGAGATATGGGGTGATTTCAATGAATATGTGCGTGAGAAGGAAAGGGAGGTTGTAAGCCACGATGAGTGAAAAAGAGACAAAATACGGTGTGAATCTCTTAATCAGGTTGGAAGAATGATTAGAAGGAGAATGTGTGAGTCTAAGGATGGAAGAGAATGAATGGGAGCATGCTAGAAGAAGTTTAAAGTAGGTGACAGACAGAGTTGGTCTTCTTCAGATTTATTGACATAAAACATATAAGGAACAATAAAAATGCAAAGGATTGCAATTGGAATAAAACAAAACAGTGTCAGCAGTATTCATTCAACAAACCACATTAGCATGACCAAGCACCCTACTCCCTTAACCAATTTCTAGTCATATGGGGAGAAGTGTTTGGGCATCTAAACAAATATCTGTCTTTGCTTAAACGCTGAAAATAAAAATGACACTATACTGGCAATTATTCGTGGATCTTTTTCAGTAAGTATCAAATGCATACGTTCAGTATTATTAAGTCCGTTATCCAAATACACACACAGCCATCTGTTACGACTTAAAGCATGCAGAGGGCAGACAAAAAACAGGTGTTCCAGATCATCAACCAAAGTAGTGCAAAATTTACAAAAACGGGCTTCACTGGGGATGGCGACTCGCGCTAAAAGCAGAGAGTTTGTGGGAAGCAAGCCTAGCCGCAACTTCATAAGTACACGTACCGCTGGCGGTGAGAAACCAAGTGTGAGATATGGTTCCAAGCAACAGTGAGTTTTTACCGTACACCATCTTTTTAAAGTTGAATAACTACTGGCATGAATATACATAAGAGAGTAGGCTTCAGTTTGCAT
Organism: Desmognathus catahoula; assembly: GCA_034783935.1. Lineage (NCBI taxonomy): Eukaryota > Metazoa > Chordata > Amphibia > Caudata > Plethodontidae > Desmognathus > Desmognathus catahoula. The sequence goes on from JAVHNH010000143.1 coordinate 5,473, forward strand.
ACGTGCAGTGGCCTTTTGCCTAGACCATCCTTGTGTCTTTGGATCATATTCAAAAAACTGAGACATTTTGAAAATTTTCATAGCATCTAAAACATGTTTTTTGAAGGTGAATTGGTAAAGAGCATTCCAACCCTCCTGGAAGCAATCCACAGCAATAGAGGGGTATGTACTATATTTCAGTTTTCTAAAATAGTTGAATAATCTAGAATGCATTAGATCTACCATGGCTTGAGCATTGGTTTCCAACAGAATGCTAGTTAAGGGGGTAGAGTGGGGGAGGGCTAGGCACATACGCCAGCTCTGTCCATCCACCAGATTTAGGGTATTGGTCAGTTGAGGGCCCCAAATCTCGCACCCATAGAGGATAGCAGAAACAAGTTTAGCATTTCGTATATTTATAAGTTTTATAATATCAGAAATATATCCCTGTTTCCATAATGTGGTCAAGCCAAACGTAATGGATTTCCCTTTCAAAATTAAGGAGTCGGCATGCTCGCTCCAATCAAGTTTGCTGTCAATTTTAAGCCCCAAGTAGGGGTAAAACAACACTTTCTCTAAGACCTCACTACCAAGAGACCAAGAAAATTTGTCATGTTTTTTCTTTGCACCAAATACCGTAATTTTACATTTTGATATATTAATGCTGATTTTTTTCATTTTACAATATTCGTTAAGGGCTGCCAACTTTTCCTGAAGGCCTCCTGGGGTGAGGTCAAGGAGCACAGTGTCATCGGCATACATCAAACAGTTTACTCTGAGTGATCCCACTTTCGGCGAGTATCCCACATCAATATTCGCGTGTAGATCATGTACATAGAGATTAAATAATGAAGGGGCCAGGACGCAGCCCTGTTTCAGCCCATTATTGGTCATCACTTTCTTAGTAAGCTCACTGTTTATCCCATACCTAACCCTGACCCATGTATTTGTGTGGAGTAATCTCACCATACGAAGCAGGCCATCTGGGACATTCAATTTCTGCATTTCAGCCCAGAGGATCTCCCTATCCACCAGGTCGAACGCCTTAGCGAAGTCAATGTAGCATACATATAGGGTCCCCTGCCTCGCACGAGTATACTTTTCAGTAATATATGTAAAGGCAAAGCACATGTCAATGGTGCTAGAGCCTGGACGAAACCCTCCCTGGGACCGATGTAACAGGGCATTACTTTCCAGATGTTGTTGGAGTTTAGTCTGGAGGAGTTTTGCGAGGATTTTTCCAATGCCATCTAAAAGTGCCAGGAGGCGAAAATTGGAAGGATCTTCCCTGTTCCCTTTCTTATATATGGGAAAAAGCAATGATCCCTTCCAAGAATCAGGCAGTGCATTATGGAGGAGGCTGTAATTGTATAGCGGGGTAAGGCATGAAGCCCATTTATAGCAAGCCACACTAAGAAAAATGGGCGGGATGCCATCTGGGCCAGCCGCGCGGGATTTATTTATATTTGTGATTCTCAAAAATACCTCATTTTTAGTAAAATGATATGGTTCAATAACAGAGCCAATGGGTAAAGGTCTGGTATTAGAGAGGTTAGTTGCCCCTATCCTATCAATCCTGTTATATAAAGTGGCTACATGGCTTTCCCAGATTGGAGCTGTAATATTTGCATCCGGAGGCCGTGGACTAGTGAAGGCAAGCTGGTTAATAATCCTCCAGAATTCTTTTGGGCTTGCTATCAATATTTTTTCCTCAACTATTCTTATTTTTGTATTATGGGCTATACGTCTTTTTGTCGCAAGAAATCGTTTATATAACTGCTGTTCGTTTTTAATCAGTGGTTTTGGGTCCCAGCTATTCTTTTTTAACCACCGAATATTCCGCCACATTTGTGATTTTGCCTGGACGCATGTGGTATCAAACCATGTCTGGTCTACAGAGGGGTAGGTAAGAGGTACTGCCGTGGTGTGTCTTATGGAGAGAGCTATGCTCTCCGTTAGCCTTTCGTATTGGCTCCATATATCATTAGGAGGGAGCGAAAAGTCCAACAGAAAAAGAGCCAGATTTCTGTTTAATATGGTTTCCATACTAGAGACAGAACAAGTCTTCCAGTTAATTTTGTTTTTACTCACTACACTGACTGGTAATGTACACTGGATATTCACAGCCTGGGAGTAAAAAGGACCTGCCAATTTAAAACAAATTGGCCAATGATCACTGTTACCCTCATGGATAATTGAGCAAAAGGAGCAGTGTTCCAGGAGAGTAACATTCAAAATAACAAAGTCCAGAATAGAAATGCCTTGTGCTCTTTTGAATGTGTTATGTGTAGCTGCGTCCCCTGGAACTCTACCATTTACTGGTATGAGGTTTAATGCTGAAAGTTCTAGTGCCAGGATTTTAGCTACCCTTGAGGGAGGACAGAGACTTCGAGAGGTTTTTATTGGTTGAATATAAAATAATGCATCTAGATCCTCCCATAGGGTCGGATGGGAGAGGTTACAGTTAAAATCACCCGCCCAAAGCCAGGGCTCGTTCGGATATTCTGTGCGTTGGGACGCCAGCAATTCAAAGAGGCCTGTAAATGTTAAAAGATTTTTGTCCTTTAATGTCAATATCGGGTTAATATATGTGTTGATTAAAAGTATGGTGGAATTGTCATAACATTTTACTCTGATAACTAGTGAGTCCCTAAAATGTTTCCAAACTTGGATAATTACCCACCTAAGTTTAACATTAAACAGACATGAGGTACCACCAGAGTTATGGCCCCTAGGGGTTGCTTTTGCATAGGAGTGTATGGCAGTAAAGCCATCAATAATAAACGGAGTTAGGGCCCAGGTTTCCTGTAAAAAAATTACATCATAATATGAAACATTAGTTCCTTTTGCCCAACCCAGAAAATTACATACACCTGCACAATTCCAAGTTAGACCAGCAAAGTGGTCTTGTAGATCAGGAAGTATAATTAATTATAGTGGCAACATTTTGGGATCTTGTAGTAGTGGAAGCTGTCATTAGATCCGTGCTTGGTACTTCATTAGCCATATTGTCATCCTCATCCTCGAACAAATCTTCGTATGATGATTCTGACACCTGACGATGTGTAAAGGGCCCATTTTCAACATTTCCCGGCGGGTGAAATCTTTCCAACATATCCCTGTAGATATGGTCCAACTGCTCTTCGCTGTAGTATGAGTAGAAGTCTTCCAATAATGGTTGCGACCCACTATCAGTCCTGGGAATGTGGAGGGGGTTTTCTTTCATATCAACCCCTCTAGACAAAAAATGGCCTTGTGCTTTCCAGACCATATCTCTGACTGCTGAAGAACAGAAGGTGTAATGAGCCCAAGTGTCTTCGTCTGTAGAACCTTTGTTCCAATACGTAACACCAACCACTGCAGCTCGGCCCAGGCCTTTAACTTCGTTAATGATATTACACATCTCAAAGAATCTTGTAGGATTAAATGAGCGTTGGGCATACCCGTCCTCCCAATAAAATATCGGTTTGAAAAAAAGTGAGCAATCAGGTAGGTAGGGGATCTCATAGCCTGTTTCCTGCGCCTCTGGTTCCTCTTGCACCAATGGGCGCAACGGTCCAGTAGCCTCACACGAAGCCCCAATGAAAGGCATCGGTGGTTGTGCGAGCTGTTGTTCACAGTGGACTGTGCTCTGAGTTTCGCGCTCGGGAAGGAGTTGAGAGCGAGAGGAGGAGCTGGAACCAACCAAGTCCGGTATTATTTCTTGGAGGGCCGGCCGAAGTCTTGTAGCCTCAATAGGTTTAGAGGCAAAACTACAAAAATCCTTAGCAAGCAGCCCTACAGAGGTGTCAATTTTAATTAACTTGCCATTAAGCTTTTGGCATTCCTTTAATGTTTGAATCAAGGAGGCGTGGTCCTGCTTTTGATGCTCAGAAATTGCAGTGATCTTGGCGTCATTTAGTTTTATTAAGTTGGTATTTTCGGTCATTATGTGCCTTAACTGTGTAGTTTGGGTATTAGAGTTACAGTGATAGTCATGTACTAGAGTTCCTAAGGTTTCTATGGCTTTTTTCTGCTCTAGTAAAGTCATGTTGAGCTCCGTAATTGTCTCTGCCATTTTGTTCATAGCTTGCAATTGTGCATTAAGAATTGTTTGCTCAATGGTAGAGTGTACCGGTGTAACGTTTGCAGGGTAAGTAGATGTGGATTGATTTAATAATATTGTTGGACTGGTTTCTAAGTCTGATTCCATCTGAAGATCAAAATTTAATGAATTAGTAGGGGATACGGGGCTCGGTTGCATCAAGGGCAGGCTTCTCCTTCGCTGGTTTACTATCGGGAGAGCCCCCGTATCTAACGGGCCAGAGTTGCCGAAGTCAGTAAGGATAGGTCTAGTGTTAGTAATGTTATTATTAGTCGGCATTAGTGTTGAAACAGTTATGTGGTCAGAGGGGCGTGGCCGTTCGGAGCCGCCACTAAGTTGCAAAGAAGAGCGAGGGGGACAGGCAAGAGGATTAGAATTAATAGAAACAAATTGTAACATAGATGGCTGCGCTAACCCTGCATTAGAAGTATTGGAGTTCCCTTTAGTTGAAGTCGGTGGTGGAGGTATACCTGAACTGGTTGGTTTCACAGTATTCTTGTTATTACGAAGTAGAGGCATAGTTGCAACAAATAGTACCTTCAGGTAAAGGAGAAGTGGTGAAATGCCTTCACCGGCCTAAGACGGCCCAAGACGTTTCAGCAGCACTCTCTAGCACTCTCCGCCGCACGCTCCGCTCACGCTGGGTCTTAACAGCTTTTGAAGCGAACAGCTGAGCGTCAGAGGCGGGTGTCGGCGGGAGGAGGAGCAGTAGGTTTTGGTCAATCGGGCTTCTGGTCCTTGTAGTTCCTACTACAAGGCTGGGTCGCCTGGTTGACCCAGTCGAGTGGGACTCACCCCACTCAGATGTAAAGGCAAGCACCTGGATACTCCAAGAAAACTTAGACTGAAAGGCAGTATTGCGCTAGGCAGACGGCCCAAGACGTTTCAGCAGCACTCTCTAGCACTCTCCGCCGCACGCTCCGCTCACGCTGGGTCTTAACAGCT